>WNWK01018278.1:25000-40329 GCA_009830355.1 Cherax destructor | reverse complement strand
AGCTGAAGCCCCAGGCACTTTGTCTTGGTTTTAGATTTCTGTTACCATGACCCCAAGTCTTTTCACATTCGAGACAAGCTCCTTCACCTAGTTTTTAAAATTCGAGGATATTTTCTTACCAACGACTAGCCCCTTACACTTGCCCAATTGAACTTCATCTGCCACTTTTCAGCCCAAGACATTTTTACCCAAAATCCTCCGGGTTCTTTGGGTATCCCCCCAGAATAATTTATCGGCCTATTTTTATCATCACAAATTTTATCATGTCACTTGAAATTTCTTTCAAGGTCATTTATGTAAATTATGAACAACAATGGGCCCAAATTTTTGGAAACCCCTGGTAACAAATCCCATTAGATTTGCCCAAAAGGGAAACTTTTGCTTTTTTGGAAACCCTCCCCCATATCAGAATTTTACCCCCTATTGGGGCTCCCACCTTTCTTAAGAGTCTCTTGTGGGGGCTCATCGAAGGCCTTACTGAAACCCAAAAAAACTATATCATATTTTTTATCACTGTTTTGCCTCAAATGTTTTATTAAAAAACGTCAGTAAATTTTCGGGCAGGAACGACCTCTGTAAACTAGCAGGTTTATGGTCAGCAATAGACATAATTAGGAAAAGGGGGGAACCCCTGTCTATGTATTTTTTGAAGGGAAAGGGGTTGGGAAATGAATGGTTCCAGGGCAATTTGTCAATTGCTGGCTGGACAAATACTGTAAGAAAATTCAGAAACATTCATTGACAATGGGACCTCTTCTATCAGAAATGACTTTTGCCAGGAGGGGTTCACTTATCCAGGTCTGGGGGGGGGGCACCCTGCAGTGGAGGGGGTGTTGGGGGTTTTAAACGAAATAGTTAGTGGTAGGGGTTTGGGGGGGGAAAACAGAAAAGCCCCAGGTAGTAATATTAACAAAGAACATAAAAAGGAGGAGCACTGCAGCAGGCCTGTTTGGGCCCCTCTAGGCAGGTCCTTCACAATCCGTCCCACTAAAGAAATTTGCTCACCAAATTTTTAATGCCCAAGAAATAAGCTTTTCAACTCCCACTATGGGGTCCCACCCAAAACCCAACCCCCCCTCACTCATGAATTTTCAACCCAAATTTGAAACTCAAGGGCCTAGCTTCAATAACCCTATAGGGAGACTGTTCCCCTCATCAACACCCCATTTCCAAACCAATCTTTCTATATCCTTCTAAATCTAAACATCAACTTGAATCCATTTTGGGTTTCTCTTGGGGAAAATATCCTCAAGACCCATTTTATCCCCCTTTTTAATACCCCTTTTCCCCCTTTTACCTCGTCATGTCTCCCTCATTCTACGTCTTACAAGTAATGAATTTTTGGGTTTTAAACTTTTTTGAAGGAAGATTTCAAACCTATGTATTTAAATTTAGTCATTCTACGCAATGTTTTTTTAAGTTTATGTCCATTCTGTAATATGGAGACCAAAACTGAGCTGCGTAATCAGGGGGGCCTTTTTGATGTATAAACTGTAATATAACCTCTGACCTGTTGCTAACATTCTTTATATAAATCCCATAATCTATTTGCCTTATTACACGCTTAGGGTTTCTGTCTTTTTAAGGTTGCTGCTTTTAAAACCCCAAGTCCTTCTCATAATCTGTATAGCTAAGTTCTACGTTATTTAACTTATAAGTGCTTGGGTTATGGACACTCCAAACTTAGACACAGCTATCTACATTGAACATCTGCCACTTTTCTGACCAGGAATATTATAAGTTGTAGGAGAACTAGTAATAGGCAGAATAAGGTGGATAGTGGAAAGCTAGTGACACTAGATGACAAGGACAGTAATAGGTATAGTGGAAAAACAGAGATGAGCAGGAAGGGTAAAGAGAAAGGAGGGTCTCTAAATATATATTACACAATAGTCGTAGTGCTAGGAATAAGATGGACGAGTTGAGATTAGTTGCAAGTACGGGTAATATTGATGTTTTTGCAATAACTGAGACATGGTTTAATATGAAAAATCGGGACTTGCCTGCCGAATGTCACATTCAGGGTTTTAAATTGTTCCAAGTAGACAGAAGTATCAGGAAAGGGGTGGGGTGGCACTCTATGTCCGTGATCATTTAAATTGTTGCATAAAAACGGATATAAAGTCTGAATTAACACATACAGAGTCTGTCTGGATAGAATTTTCAGAGGGTGTGAAAAATTGATTTTAGGCGTGATTTACCGTCCTCCAAACTTAGATAGGGAACAAGGAGACTACTTTGGGAGGAAATTGTTAAGGCCACAAGACACGATAACGTAGTCAATTCTAGGGGACTTTAACTTTAGTCAGATTGATTGGAATTTCATGACAGAATTTAGAATCTAACGACTTTTTAGAAGTAGTTCAGGATTGCTTTTGAAGCAGTTTGTAACAGAACCTACAAGGGAAATAACCTACTTGACTTGGTTCTGGCAAGCAAGAAACCCTTGTTAATAATTTAGAAATTACAGAGGAACTCGGCTCAAGCGACCACAAGTCAATTACCTTTAGCATTGAATGGATGTATGATAGTAGGGATAATTCAGTAATGGTCCCAGATTTTCGCTTAGCAGATTATAATGGACTTAGAGAACACTTATCAACTGTGGACTGGGGTGAAGAAGAGAGGTATCAATATGACAGTTTTCTTAACACTATACAGGCTGCCCAAAGAACATTTATCCGTATAAAGAAATTAGATCAAGTAGAAATGACCCAAAATGGATGAATAATAGGCTCAAATATCTTTTAGGGCAGAAGAAAGGAATTTATAGGCGCATAAAAAGAGGTGAGGGTCATCTTATAAATCAGTATACTGACATTAAGAGGAACGTTAAAAAGGGAATAAGAAAAGCTAAACGGGACTATGAAATTAAAGTTGCTAGGGATTCAAAAACTAACCCAAAAGTTTTCCAGGTTTATAGAACAAAAGTTAGGGATAAGATAGGTCCCTTAAAAATAACTTTGGGCATCTTACTGACAAGGAGAATGATATGTGCTCTATTTTTAATAATTATTTTCCTCGGTTTTCACACAGGAAGACATTAATAATATCCCAGTAATTAATTTTTACAGAGGCCCAGAAGAAGATAAATTATGTAATATCACAGTCACTAGCGAAATGATTATGAAACAGCTGGACCGACTGAAACAAAATAAATCGCCGGGTCCTGATGAGCTTTTTGCAAGGGTTCTTAAGGAATGCAAAATGGAACTCTGTGAACCAATATCTAACATTTTTAATTTATCTCTTCAAACAGGTGTAGTGTCTGATATGTGGAAGATGGCTAATGTAATTCCTATTTTTAAAGCAGGGGACAAGTCACTACCGTCAAACTACCGCCCAATAAGCCTGACCTCAATTGTAGGCAAATTACTAGAGTCAATTATAGCTGATATTATTAGAAGCCATCTAGATAACCATAATTTGATTAATGATACCCAGCATGGATTCACGAGGGCCGTTCCTGCCTATCTAATTTATTAACCTTCTTCAGTAAAGCTTTTGAGGCTGTTGATCACGATAAAGAATTCGATATTGTTTATTTAGACTTTAGTAAGGCTTTTGATAGAGTACCGCACCAGAGACTGTTAAAGAAAGTGGCAGCTCATGGCATTGGGGAAAAAGTGCTGTCATGGATCGAGTCATGGCTCACCAATAGGAAGCAGAGAGTGTGCATAAATGGGTTAAATCCGAATGGGGACTTGTAACAAGTGGTGTTCCACAGGGATCAGTCTTAGGCCCATTGTTATTTATAATATATATCAATGACCTTGATGAGGGAATTACTAGTGATATGAGCAAATTCGCCGACGACACGAAGATAGGTAGGATAATTGATTCAAACATAGATGTCATAGAACTTCAGGAAGATTTAGACAAACTTAATTCGTGGTCAGAAAAGTGGCAGATGCAGTTCAATGTAGATAAATGCAAGGTTCTGAAGCTCGGGAGTGTCCATAACCCAAGCACTTATAAGTTAAATAACGTAGAACTTAGCCATACAGATTGCGAGAAGGACTTGGGGGTGATGGTAAGCAGCAACCTTAAACCAAGACAGCAATGCCTAAGCGTACGTAATAAGGCAAATAGATTACTGGGATTTATATCAAGAAGTGTTAGCAACAGAAGTCCAGAGGTTATATTACAGCTTTATACATCATTAGTAAGGCCTCACCTAGATTACGCAGCTCAGTTCTGGTCTCCATATTACAGAATGGACATAAATTCGTTAGAAAACATTCAGCGTAGAATGACTAAATTAATACATAGCATTAGAAATCTTCCTTACGAAGAAAGATTGAAGACCCTAAAATTACATTCACTTGTAAGACGTAGAATGAGGGAGACATGATCGAGGTATACAAGTGGAAAATGGAGTATTAACAAGGGGATATAAATAAGGTCTTGAGGATATCTCTCCAAGAGAGAACCCGCAATAATGGATTCAAGTTAGATAAGTTTAGATTTAGAAAGGATATAGGAAAGTATTGGTTTGGAAATAGGGTAGTTGATGAGTGGAACAGTCTGCCTAGTAGGGTTATTGAAGCTAGGACCTTGGGTAGTTTCAAATTTAGGTTGGATAAATTCATGAGTGAGAGGGTTGGATTTGAGTGGGACTCGCGCATGAGTGGGTAGAATTGTCAAAGCTTATTTCTTGGGTAGCATTGAAAATTGGGTTGAGCAAATATTCTGTTAGTGGGACGGATTGTGAAGGACCTGCCTAGTATGGGCCAACAGGCCTGCTGCAGTGTTCCTCCTTTCTTATGTTCTTATGTTCTTAAACCCATGCTGAGATTCATTAATCAAATTATGTTCTTCAAGGTGACTTCTGATAATATCAGCTATAATTGATTCTAATAATTTGCCTACTATAGACGTGAGGCTTATTGGACGGTAATTTGATGGAATGGACTTATCCCTTGATTTGAATATAGGAACTACATTAGCTATCTTCCACATCTCTGGCACAACACCAGTTAGGATGGACGTATTAAACACATTCGTTAATAACTGACTAAGTTCCATTTTGCATTCTTTAAGTACCCTGGAAAACAACTCGTCGGGTCCGGGGACTTATTTTGCTTCAGTTTATCTATCTGTTTGATAACCATATCCCTCGTGACAGTAATATTAGTTAATTTGAATTCTTCAGGAACTGAATAATTGTTAATTTCTGGAATCTCATTTACGTCTTCTTGTGTAAAGACTGACAAAAATAGTCATTAAATAGAGAACACATTTCCAGTTCGTTATCCGTCAGCTGTCCATTCCCAATTTTCAGAGGTCCTACCTTTTCCCTCACCTTCGTCCTGTACACTTGAAAGAACCCTTTTGGATTAGTCTTTGATTCATTAGCAACCTTAATCTCATAGTCACGTTTAGCCTTTCTAATCCCCTTTTTACTTCCTTTTCAACTGAACATATTGGTCAATAAGGTTAACATCTCCTCTTTTGATGCGCCTATAAATTCCTCTTTTCTCCCTAATAGATGTTTTAGCCTCCTGTTAATCCATTTGGGATCGTTATTATTTGACCTAAATTCTCTCTGGGAATAAACATACTCTGTGACGTTGTACATTATTAAGAAAAAATCATAAACGCAGATCCCATCGTAATCGTTAGCTAGATTACCCCAGTCGAGATTAGACAGGTGTTCCCTAAGTCCAATATAATCGGCAGAACGAAAATCAGGAACTTTTACCGTATTATCCCTATTCTCGTACTCCCATGTAATATTAAAGGTAATGGATTTGTGATCACTAGCTCCAAGCTCTTCAGTGATCTCCAGATTATTTACAAGAGTTTCTTTATTTGACAAGACTAGGTCGAGCAAATTATTACCTCTGGTAGGCTCCATCACACACTGCTTCAGAAAACAGTCCTGAACTACTTCCATAAAGTCACTGGACTCCAGATTACCGGTCAAAGAAGTCCAGTCAATTTGACTAAAGTTAAAAAACCCTACTATCACCATGTTATTGTGCCTAGAAGCCCTAACAATTTCGTCCCAAAGAAGTCTCCCTCTATCGTGATCCAAGCCTGGAGGTCGGTATATTACACCTAGAATCAGTTTTTCTTGACCTTCTAGAAACTCTACCCAAACAGATTCTGTTAATGATCCATCTATTTTTATGCAGCAATTTATATTTTCTCGTACAATGCAACTCCACCCCCTTTCCCATTATATCTATCTACATGGAACAACTTAAACCCCTGAATATGACACTCAGCAATCATATCCCGACTCTTGGTATTATACCATGTTTCAGTTACAGTGGTACCCTGACTTACGATGGTCCCCAAACACACCCTTTTATGTAAGTTTATTTTTTTAAATGTTTTTGTAAGTGTAATTTTGGGGGTCTAAAAGGACTAGTCTATTTTACATAATTTCTTATGGAGATAAATTTGTTTGGTAATGGCACTTGAACAGCATTCTGGAATGAAAAAATATCGTAAGTTGGGGTACCACTGTATATCAAGAAGTGTTAGCAACAGAAGTCCAGAGGTTATATTACAGCTTTATACATCATTAGTAAGGCCTCACCTAGATTACGCAGCTCAGTTTTGGTCTCCATATTACAGAATGGACATAAATTCGTTAGAAAACATTCAGCGTAGAATGACTAAATTAATACATAGCATTAGAAATCTTCCTTACGAAGAAAGATTGAAGACCCTTAAATTACATTCACTTGTAAGACGTAGAATGAGGGGAGACATGATCGAGGTATACAAGTGGAAATGGGTATTAACAAAGGGGATATAAATAAGGTCTTGAGGATATCTCTCCAAGAGAGAACCCGCAATAATGGATTCAAGTTAGATAAGTTTAGATTTAGAAAGGATATAGGAAAGTATTGGTTTGGGAATAGGGTAGTTGATGAGTGGAACAGTCTGCCTAGTAGGGTTATTCAAGCTAGGACCTTGGGTAGTTTCAAATTTAGGTTGGATAAATTCATGAGTGAGAGGGGTTGGATTTGAGTGGGACTCGCACATGAGTGAATGGAATTGTCAAAGCTTATTTCTTGGGTAGCATTGAAAATTGGGTTGAGCAAGTGTTCTGTTAGTGGGACGGATTGTGAAGGACCTGCCTAGTATGGGCCAACAGGCCTGCTGCAGTGTTCCTCCTTTCTTATGTTCTTATATTATAAATAACAATGGGCCTAAGACTGATCCCTGTGGAACACCACTTGTTACAAGTCCCCATTCGGATTTAACCCCATTTATGCACACTCTCTGCTTCCTATTGGTGAGCCATGACTCGATCCATGACAGCACTTTTCCCCCAATGCCATGAGCTGCCACTTTCTTTCCCCCAATGCCATGAGCTGCCACTTTCTTTCCCCCAATGCCATGAGCTGCCACTTTCTTTAACAGTCTTCTTATGTTCTTATTGTTCCATGCATCTACAACTCCTTTCTTATGTTCTTATGAGTGAGAGGGGTTGCATGTGAATGGAACTTCCACATGAATAAACAAGGAAACCCTTGTTAATAATTTAGAAATTACAGAGGAACTCGGGGCAAGCGACCACAAATCAATTACCTTTGGCATTGAATGGAAGTTTCATAGTAGGGATAACTCAGTAATGAATTAGACACATATGCAACATTTGGGTATCTTTATTGAGGAAACGTTTCGCCACACAGTGGCTTCATCAGTCCAATACAAAGTAGAAAGGTGTAAGGAGAGTAGGAGTTTTGAGGTTATCAGTCGCTCGGCCTGGAGTCGATGTGTTCAGTCCATCAATCTTGTAGAAAGTAAGCATATGTCCGTAGAGGTGGCTTATATACTGTAGTCAGGTGGTGAGCAGGAGGCGGGTCAAGGACCATCAATCAATTCCAGTTGGCAGTTGAAGAATGTTTCATAAGATCAATGGCTGTCAACTTCAGTAATGAATTAGACACATATGCAACATTTGGGTATCTTATTGAGGAAACGTTTCGCCACACAGTGGCTTCATCAGTCTAATACAAAGTAGAAGGTGTAAGGAGTAGGAGTTTTGAGGTTATCAGTCCTCGGCTGGAGTCGATGTGTTCAGTCCATCAATCTTGTAGAAAGTAAGCATATGTCCGTAGAGGTGGCTTATATACTGTAGTCAGGTGAGGTGAAGGAGCAGGAGGCGGGGTCATAGTGGTACCATCCACTAGTCGAAGTAGGTCTTCGTCCAAAGGTTGGACAAGTGTTGAAGAATTCGTTTGTATCAAAACTCCTACTCTCCTTACACCTTTCTACTTTGTATTGGACTGATGAAGCCACTGTGTGGCGAAACGTTTCCTCAATAGAGATACCCAAATGTTGCATATGTGTCTAATTTATAACTTGTCTGTTCTCTGAATCATTCATCTACACCCTGTCTGACACAGCAACATCTTGGGATCTTAATACAAACGAAATCTTCAACACTTGTCCAACCTTTGGACGAAGACCTACTTCGACTAGTGGATGGTACCACTATGACCCCGCCTCCTGCTCCTTCACCTCATCTGACTACAGTATATAAGCCACCTCTACGGACATATGCTTACTTTCTACAAGATTGATGGACTGAACACATCGACTCCAGGCCGAGGGACTGATAACCTCAAAACTCCTACTCTCCTTACACCTTTCCACTTTGTATTGGACTGATGAAGCCACTGTGTGGCGAAACGTTTCCTCAATAAAGATACCCAAATGTTGCATATGTGTCTAATTTATAACTTGTCGGTTCTCTGAATCATTCATCTACACCCTGTCTGACACAGCAACATCTTGGGATCTTAATACAAACGAATTCTTCAACACTTGTCCAACCTTTGGACGAAGACCTACTTTGACTAGTGGATGGTACCACTATGACCCCGCCTCCTGCACCTTCACCTCACCTGACTACAGTATATAAGCCACCTCTACGGACATATGCTTACTTTCTACAAGATTGATGGACTGAACACATCGACTCCAGGCCGAGGGACTGATTACCTCAAAACTCCTACTCTCCTTACACCTTTCTACTTTGTATTGGACTGATGAAACCACTGTGTGGCGAAACGTTTCCTCAATAAAGATACCCAAATGTTGCATATGTGTCTAATTTATAACTTGTCGGTTCTCTGAATCATTCATCTAAACTCAGTAATGGTCCCAGATTTTTGCTTAGCAGATTACAATGGACTTAGAGAACACTTATCATCTGTGGACTGGGGTAATGAAGAGAGCTATCAATATGACAGTTTTCTGAACACTATACATGCTGCCCAAAGAACATTTATCCCATATAAAGAAATTAGATCGAATAGAAATGACCCAAAATGGATGAATAATAGGCTCAAATATCTTTTAGGGCAGAAGAAAGGAATTTATAGGCGTATCAAAAGAGGTGAGGGTCATCTTATGAATCAGTATATTGACATTAAGAGGGACGTTAAAAAGGGGATAAGAAAAGCTAAACGGGACTACGAAATTAAAGTTGCTAGGAATTCGAAAACTAACCCAAAAAGTTTTTTCCAGGTGTATAGAACAAAAGTTAGAGATAACATAGGTCCCCTTAAAAATAATTATGGGTATCTTACTGACAAAGAGAATGAAATGTGCTCTATTTTTAATAATTATTTTCTCTCGGTTTTCACTCAGGAAGACACTAATAATATCCCAAGAATTAGGTATTTTAGTGGGCCTGAAGAAGATAAATTATGTAGTATCACAGTCACTAGCGAAATGGTTATCAAACAGATAGACCGTTTGAAGCAAAATAAATCGCCAGGTCCTGATGAGCTTTTTTCAAGGGTTCTTAAGGAATGCAAAATGGAACTCTGTGAACCCTTAACTAACATTTTTAACCTATCTCTTCAAACAGGTGTAGTGTCTGATATGTGGAAGATGGCTAATGTAATTCCTATTTTTAAAGCAGGGGACAAGTCGTTACCATCAAATTACCGCCCAATAAGTCTAACATCAATTGTAGGCAAACTATTAGAGTCGATTATAGCTGATAACATAAGAAGCCATCTTGATAGGCATAATTTGATTAATGATACTCAACATGGATTCACCAGGGGCCGTTCCTGCCTAACTAATTTATTAACTTTTTTCAGTAAGGCTTTTGAGGCAGTTGATCATGATAAAGAATTCGATATTGTTTATTTGGATCTTAGTAAGGCTTTTGATAGAGTACCACATCAGAGACTGTTAAAGAAAGTGGCTGCTCACGGCATTGGGGGAAAAGTGTTTTCGTGGATCGAGTCATGGCTCACCAATAGGAAGCAGAGGGTGTGCATTAATGGGGTTAAATCTGAGTGGGGATCTGTAACAAGTGGCATTCCACAGGGATCGGTTTTGGGCCCGTTGTTGTTTATAATATATATAAATGACCTTGACGAGGGAATTACTAGTGATATGAGCAAATTCGCTGATGTCACGAAGATAGGTAGGATAATCGATTCAGACGTAGATGTCAAGGAACTTCAGGAGGATTTAGAACATAAGAACATAAGAATGGAGGAACACTGCAGAAGGCCTACTGGCCCATACAAGGCAGGTCCTTATCAAAACCACCACTACCTAAGAATTTACTCCTGTACTCACGACACTAATCAAACCCAGCCCCTCCCACTCATATATTTGTCCAATCTCTTTTTAAAGCCACCCAAGGTCCTAGCCTCTATCACCCTAATCGGAAGATTGTTCCACGCATCTACAACTCTGTTCGAAAACCAGTACTTGCCTATGTCCTTTCTAAATCTAAATTTATCCAATTTAAATCCGTTATTTCTCGTTCTTACTTGGTTCGATATCCTCAGTATTTAACTAATATCTCCTTTGTTTATACCCATCATCCACTTGTACACCTCGATGATATCTCCCCTCATTCTACGTCTCTCCAGAGAGTGGAGATTCAATGCTCTAAGTCTATCTTCATACGGGAGATTTCTTATACTGTAAATCATTTTAGTCATTCTTCTTTGTATGTTCTCCAATGAATCTATATCCAAACTGTAGTAAGGAGACCAAAACTGAGCTGCATAATCCAAATGAGGTCTCACTAGTGATGTATAGAGCTGTAAAATAACTTTTGGACTTCTGTTGCTTATACTTCTTGAAATAAATCCTAGTAATCTGTTAGCCTTATTGGCACCACTTAGGCACTGTTGTCTTGGCTTTAGATTTCTGCTTACTATGACTCCCAAGTCTTTTTCACATTCTGTATGATCAAGCTCAACTTCACCCAGTTTATAAATTCGAGGGATATTTTCATTACCAACGACAAGCACCTTGCACTTGTCCACATTGAACTTCATCTGCCACTTTTCAGACCAAGACATTAATTTATCCAAATCCTCCTGGAGTTCACTGTTATCCTCCTCAGAATGAATTATACGGCCTATTTTTGTATCATCAGCAAATTTACTCATGTCACTTGCAATTCCTTCATCAAGGTCATTAATGTAAATTATGAACAACAATGGGCCCAAAACTGATCCTTGTGGAACGCCACTAGTGACAAATCCCCATTCAGATTTGACCCCATTAATGGAAACTCTCTGCTTTCTATTGGTAAGCCATGCCTCTATCCATGCTAGAACTTTACCTCCTATACCATGAGCTGCCACCTTTCTTAAGAGTCTCTTATGAGGTACTCTATCGAAGGCCTTACTGAAATCCAAGTAAACTATATCATATTCTTTATCACTGTCTACTGCCTGAAATGTTTTATTGAAAACGTCAGTAAATTTGTCAGGCAGGAACGACCTCTCGTAAACCCATGCTGAGATTCATTAATCAAATTATGTTCTTCAAGGTGACTTCTGATAATATCAGCTATAATTGATTCTAATAATTTGCCTACTATAGACGTGAGGCTTATTGGACGGTAATTTGATGGAATGGACTTATCCCCTGATTTGAATATAGGAACTACATTAGCTATCTTCCACATCTCTGGCACAACACCAGTTAGGATGGACGTATTAAACACATTCGTTAATGGCTGACTAAGTTCCATTTTGCATTCTTTAAGTACCCTGGAAAACAACTCGTCGGGTCCCGGGACTTATTTTGCTTCAGTTTATCTATTTGTTTGATAACCATATCCTCGTACAGTAATATTAGTTAATTTGAATTCTTCAGGAACTGAATAATTGTTAACTTCTGGAATCTCATTTACGTCTTCTTGTGTAAAGACTGACAAAAATAGTCATTAAATAGAGAACACATTTCCAGTTCGTTATCCGTCAGCTGTCCATTCCCAATTTTCAGAGGTCCTACCTTTTCCCTCACCTTCGTCCTGTACACTTGAAAGAACCCTTTTGGATTAGTCTTTGATTCATTAGCAACCTTAATCTCATAGTCACGTTTAGCCTTTCTAATCCCCTTTTTTACTTCTCTTTTCAACTGAACATATTGGTCAATAAGGTTAACATCTCCTCTTTTGATGCGCCTATAAATTCCTCTTTTATCCCCTAATAAATATTTTAGCCTCCTGTTAGACAAACTCAATTCCTGGTCAGAAAAATGGCAGATGCAGTTCAATGTAGATAAATGCAAAGTTCTAAAGCTTGGGAATGTTCATAACCCTAGCACCTACCAGCTTAATAATGTTGAACTCAGCCGTACAGAATGCGAAAAGGATTTGGGGGTTATGGTAAGCAGCAACCTCAAACCAAGTCAGCAATGCCTAAGCGTAAGAAATAAAGCAAATAGATTACTGGGATTTATATCAAGAAGTGTAAGCAACAGAAGTCCAGCGGTTATATTACAGCTTTATACATCATTAGTAAGGCCTCACCTAGATTATGCAGCTCAGTTCTGGTCTCCATTTTACAGAATGGATATAAATTCATTAGAAAACATTCAGCGACGAATGACAAAGTTAATTCATAGCATTAGAAATCTTCCGTATGAAGAAAGATTGAAGACCCTTAAATTACATTCACTTGTAAGACGAAGAATGAGGGGAGACATGATCGAGGTATATAAGTGGAAGATGGGTATTAATAAGGGGGATATAAATAAGGTCTTGAGGATATCTCTCGAAGAGAGAACCCGCAATAATGGATTCAAATTGGATAAGTTTAGATTTAGAAAGGATATAGGAAAATATTGGTTTGGAAATACGGTAGTTGATGAGTGGAACAGTCTGCCTAGTAGGGTCATTGAAGCTAGGACCTTGGGTAGTTTCAAATTTAGGTTGGATAAATGCATGAGTGAGGGGTTGGATTTGAGTGGGACTCGCACTTGAGTTAATAGAATCTTCAAAGCTTATTTCTTGGGTAGAATTGAAAATAAGGTTGGGTAATTATTCTGTTAGTGGGATGGATTGTGAAGGACCTGCCTAGTATGGGCCAACAGGCCTGTTGCAGTGTTCCTCCTTTCTTATGTTCTTATTATCAAAGCTTATTGCTTGGGTAGCATTGAAAAATGAGTTGGGCAAATATTGTTAGTGGGTTGGATTTGTGAAGGACCTGCTTAGTATGGGCCAACAGGCCTGCTGCAGTGTTCCTCCCTTATGTTCATGTTCTTAAATGTTTATACAGCAGTGTACTGTATATTGTTATACACTGTAAATAAAATTGAAGAAATCAGGTCTAATATATATTATTTAGGTACAAATACTGGTCAGAGAGCCCGTCGTAAGTCCGAGGCGTCGGTAAATGAGTACGTCGCTAAGTGGGGAGAGACTGTATTATACTTACATAATTGTACAATTTCCGGGGAGCTCGTTACTCGGGGGTCCACTGTATATAGTAATTTAATTTAGTAAAAGTTAAAATGTACGGAAATTTTGCTGAATTTACATTAACCCTTAAACGGTCTAAACGTATATTTACGTTAGCTCGACAAGTGCCCCAAATCTTTTGAAAAAGAAAAAAAAAAATTTTTTTTATAGAAATAAAGAGCACTTTTTTTTAAGTGTTATAGGATAAAAAAAAAGAATTTGGGTCAGTAGTTGGAAATAAATGGTATAAAATACTGACACAATGGAAAAATAAACACATAAGCAGTATAATGTGATCCATTATTGACAACGTTTCGCCCACGCAGTGGGCTTTATCGAGTCACAGACAGATCTACCTGGAAAATGAGTAACATGAATATATATAGGGTATAGTCAGGTGGAGAATGCTGGGTCAGGTGGAGAAAGCTGCATGTCAGTAATTTAATTTAGTAAAAGTTAAAATGTACGGAAATTTTGGAAATTCTGTCGACTGATAAAGCATCGTGGGCAAACGTTGTCAATAAAGGATCACATTATACTGCTTATGTGTTTATTTTTCCATTGTGTCGGTATTTTATACCATTTATTTCCATGTGACAATCTTAAAAGTAGTGTGATAGTTAAAAACATTGTGTGACTTAAAGGACCTGCAGTGTTCCATTCTTGAGTTCTAGATGGGATAGCGTTGAAGAAGTTTCTTGGCAATAGGTTCAGCTATGTTGTAGAAGCCGTTGTTCTGGTTGAAGTTGTTGGATATACAGATAAGTGATGATTCCAGGATTCTTCGGTATTGCGTGTTGTCTTCTCTGGCGATGAGTCTTGCGTTTCTGTAGTTGATTAAATGGTTGTGTAAATTTCGGTGTTGAACACAGGCATTTCTTGAGTCGTCAGATCTGCCTGCGTACTGGTGTTCTGAAAGGCGTGTTTGGAGGTCTCTGGATGTTTCGCCAACGTATAATTTGCTGCAGCCATTACAAGGGATTGTGTATACCCCTGCCGTGGATTGAAGTTTTTCCTGTCTGTTACTGGTAATGTCCTTGATGGTGGTGGATGTGGAGGTGGATACTCGGAATGAGGTCAGTAGTTACCAAGATATGAGGCAGAGAAGTTGGCACTGGATGCTCACCTGACAGCAACAGGAGTCCTGCCGCTTACAGGCCTGTTGGCCCATACTAGGCAGGTCCTTCACAATCCATCCCACTAACAGAATAATTGCCCAACCTAATTTTCAATTCTACCCAAGAAATAAGCTTTGATGATTCTATTAACTCAAGTGAGAGTCCCACTCAAATCCAACCCCTCTCACTCATGAATTTATCCAACCTAAATTTGAAACTACCCAAGGTCCTAGCTTCAATAACCCTACTAGGCAGACTGTTCCACTCATCAACTACCCTATTTCCAAACCAATATTTTCCTATATCCTTTCTAAATCTAAACTTATCCAATTTGAATCCATTATTGCGGGTTCTCTCTTGGAGATATATCCTCAAGACCTTTTTTTCCCCCCAAATTCGTGGGAGTTACATTCCAAGACCACCCGCGAATTTGGAAAAACAGCGAATTCTGGACGCGGATAAAAAAATACCTATAAATGTAAATTTTTATAGTTTTAACCCTAAATATG
>WNWK01018278.1:0-20000 GCA_009830355.1 Cherax destructor | reverse complement strand
CTTTCTGTCTCTGTCTCTGTCTTTCTGTCTCTGTCTCTGTCTTTCTGTCTCTGTCTCTGTCTTTCTGTCTCTGTCTCTGTCTTTCTGTCTCTGTCTCTGTCTTTCTGTCTCTGTCTCTGTCTTCTCTGTCTCTGTCTCTGTCTTTCTGTCTCTGTCTGTCTTTCTGTCTCTGTCTGTCTTTCTGTCTCTGTCTTTCTGTCTCTGTCTTTCTGTTTCTGTCTGTCTCTGTCTTTCTGTTTCTGTCTGTCTCTGTCTGTCTCTGTCTTTCTGTGTGTCTCTGTCTTTCTGTGTGTCTCTGTCTTTCTGTGTGTCTCTGTCTTTCTGTGTGTCTCTGTCTTTCTGTGTGTCTCTGTCTTTCTGTGTGTCTCTGTCTTTCTGTGTGTCTCTGTCTTTCTGTGTGTCTTTCTGTGTTCTGTCTTTCTGTCTTCTTTCTGTCTGTCTCTGTCTTTCTGTCTGTCTCTGTCTTTCTGTGTGTCTCTGTCTTCTCTGTGTCTGTCTTTCTGTCTGTCTTTCTGTCTGTCTCTGTCTTTCTGTCTGTCTCTGTCTTTCTGTCTGTCTCTGTCTTTCTGCCTGTGTCTGTCTTTCTGTCTCTGTCTTTCTGTCTGTCTCTGTGTCTGTCTTTCTGTCTGTCTCTGTGTCTGTCTTTCTGTCTGTCTCTGTGTCTGTCTTTCTGTCTGTCTCTGTGTCTGTCTTTCTGTCTGTCTCTGTGTCTGTCTTTCTGTCTGTCTCTGTGTCTGTCTTTCTGTCTCTGTGTCTGTCTCTGTGTCTGTCTTTCTGTCTGTCTCTGTGTCTGTCTTTCTGTCTGTCTGTCTTTCTGTCTCTGTGTCTGTCTTTCTGTCTCTGTGTCTGTCTTTCTGTCTCTGTCTGTCTTTCTGTCTCTGTCTGTCTTTCTGTCTCTGTCTTTCTGTTTCTGTCTGTCTCTGTCTTTCTGTTTCTGTCTGTCTCTGTCTGTCTCTGTCTTTCTGTCTGTCTCTGTCTTTCTGTCTGTCTCTGTCTTTCTGTCTGTCTCTGTCTTTCTGTCTGTCTCTGTCTTTCTGTCTGTCTCTGTCTTTCTGTGTGTCTCTGTCTTTCTGTCTGTCTTTCTGTGTGTCTGTCTTTCTGTCTGTCTTTCTGTCTGTCTCTGTCTTTCTGTCTGTCTCTGTCTTTCTGTGTGTCTCTGTCTTTCTGTGTGTCTGTCTTTCTGTCTGTCTTTCTGTCTGTCTCTGTCTTTCTGTCTGTCTCTGTCTTTCTGTCTGTGTCTTTCTGCCTGTGTCTGTCTTTCTGTCTCTGTCTTTCTGTCTGTCTCTGTGTCTGTCTTTCTGTCTGTCTCTGTGTCTGTCTTTCTGTCTGTCTCTGTGTCTGTCTTTCTGTCTGTCTCTGTGTCTGTCTTTCTGTCTGTCTCTGTGTCTGTCTTTCTGTCTGTCTCTGTGTCTGTCTTTCTGTCTGTCTCTGTGTCTGTCTTTCTGTCTGTCTCTGTGTCTGTCTTTCTGTCTGTCTCTGTGTCTGTCTTTCTGTCTGTCTCTGTGTCTGTCTTTCTGTCTGTCTCTGTGTCTGTCTTTCTGTCTGTCTCTGTGTCTGTCTTTCTGTCTGTCTCTGTGTCTGTCTTTCTGTCTATCTCTGTGTCTGTCTTTCTGTCTATCTCTGTGTCTGTCTTTCTGTCTATCTCTGTGTCTGTCTTTCTGTCTATCTCTGTGTCTGTCTTTCTGTCTATCTCTGTGTCTGTCTTTCTGTCTATCTCTGTGTCTGTCTTTCTGTCTATCTCTGTGTCTGTCTTTCTGTCTATCTCTGTGTCTGTCTTTCTGTCTATCTCTGTGTCTGTCTTTCTGTCTATCTCTGTGTCTGTCTTTCTGTCTGCCTGTGTGTCATCTCCTTCCTGTCTGCTTGTCTCAGAGAGTAGCTCATGAACCAACTGGTATTACGCAGATCACAAGCACATTATAACACTGTGTCTTGATTTTTTTAGTTATCCTAGGTAATTTACACTATGTATAACTGTATTTACGTATGTGTTCCTGTGAGACAGAGACAGATAGATACAGACAGAGACAGATAGATACAGACAGACAGAAATAGACAGCCAATAAGGTACCCAGCTGACCAGCCAGCTGCTGTCCAGCCAGGTGGCCAACCAGCTGTTTGCCAGCCAGGTCCCCAGGCAGCCAGCTGGCCTGCCAGCCTGCCGACATCACTCTCCACTTCAAAGGGGAGTGTTAAAATGACATGACATCAGTGAATCTATGGTGTTTGCCGCAGTGTTTGCTCTAGCTGGCCCTCAATTTAACTGGTGCTCCCACAAGGTACTAAGTGGTCCCAGATTTTTTTAATATGGAGCACACCGAGTGTTAAGACCCATTCTGTGCTGACCAGGCTTCTCAGGCCAATCATGCCAAATTTGGAGGCAGGAAAAATAAAACGTAAAAATACGTTTGGGCAGTAGCAGTGCTAACGTAAATAAACGTGTGGACCGTTTAAGGGTTAATATTTATGTTACAAAATTATTAAATTATATTTTTCTTAATAATTAGCATTAAAATGCATAAAAAATTATATATTGCCACAAAAAAGCCAAAAAAAAATTTTGCGAATTTGTAGGGATTTCCGCAAATAATTATTAGTTAGATTCTAAGGAAAAATCCGCGAATTACTGAAGCCACGAATTCAGAACTACGAATTCACAGGGGTCCACTGTATGTATCATGTTTATATTTATGTAGCATGTTTCTTACATAATTTTGAAAAAATATAGATGGATTACTGAAAATGTCTATATTAACGTAATATACGTATACTCCATTTAAAGTAATGAATGTGTACTGTGTGTGTATTTTACTTTTTACTGCTTTTTTAATGCCTAGTTCTACATTTAACTTAATATATGTTAGTGTTAACTTGGTATCTGGCATTTATATGCATTTACAAGTGGAAAAAATGGAGTTCTGCTTTACAGCAGTGTCCGCTTTCCAGCAGTAGCCTGGAATCTAACCTGCCGTATAAGTGGGGCCCTACTGTATGTACAGTCATATTTCGGTTAACAATATTAATCCGTCAGAGAGGGCGTATCTGTAACCGAATCAATTTTCCCCATAAGAAATAATGGAAATAAAATTAATCCGTCCTAGACTTCCAAAAGTAGTAAAATAAAATATTTTTTAGAACTTTTTGACATTAAATAATACACAATTTAATGAACATTAAAGAAATTACATGTAAATATAGTATAGTACAATAACATGTCACTTACATTTATTGAAAAGTTGTTGATGTGTGGAGGACGGGAGGAGGGGAAAGGATGGAGTATAGTACTATGCTAGTGTTTGGAAGGGGAATTCCCTTCCATTAACACTGCAGGTGGCAAGTTCTTTTCTGGGGTTACTGGCCTTTTCTTTTAATGCCACACTCCTGCATGCCTCTACACTCCGCTCTGCCACCCTGCCTGCTACACTCCTGCATGCCTGCTACACTCCCTGCATGCCTGCTCACTCCCTGCATGCCTGCTACACTCCCTGCATGCCTGCTATCCCTGCACTCCCCCTGCATGCCTGCTACACTCCCTGCATGCCTGCTACACTCCCTGCATGCCTGCTACACTCCCTGCATGCCTGCTACACTCCCTGCATGCCTGCTACACTCCCTGCATGCCTGCTACACTCCCTGCATGCCTGCTACACTCCCTGCATGCCTGCTACACTCCTGCATGCCTGCTACACTCCCTGCATGCCTGCTACACTCCCTGCATGCCTGCTACACTCCCTGCATGCCTGCTACACTCCCTGCATGCTGCACTCCCTGCATGAATGCTACACTCCCTGCATGAATGCTACACTCCCTGCATGAATGCTACACTCCTGCATGAATGCTACACTCCCTGCATGAATGCTACACTCCCTGCATGAATGCTACACTCCCTGCATGAATGCTACACTCCCTGCATGAATGCTACACTCCCTGCATGAATGCTACACTCCCTGCATGAATGCTACACTCCCCATGAATGCACCTGCATGATGCTACACTCCCTGCATGAATGCTACACTCCCTGCATGAATGCTACACTCCCTGCATGAATGCTACACTCCTGCATGAATGCTACACTCCCTGCATGAATGCTACACTCCCTGCATGAATGCTACACTCCCTGCATGAATGCTACACTCCTGCATGAATGCTACACTCCTGATGAATGCTACACTCCTGCATGAATGCTAACCTGCATGAATGCTAATCCCTGCATGAATGCTACACCCCCTGCATGAATGCTACACTCCCTGCATGAATGCTACACTCCCTGCATGAATGCTACACTCTTTATCACAGGGCTGGCACTAGGAGCTTTCTTTGGACCCATGGTAGCTTATTTAGCAGTTGCAAGCACTAAAAACAGTGGAATAATGACAATATACTGGTATGAATGTGTGGGTGGTGGTCGTTCACTTGTAAACAATAGCACACTGATGCTCCCTGGAGTGCCCGCACAGCTGGGCGCCACGCGGACGCGTCCGGGACGAATATTGTAAACCTAAGCAATCATCGTAAACCGAGTAAATATTTTAATGTAAAAATGTATCGCTAACCGAATTTATCGTTATCCGACGCCATCGTTAACCGAGGTATGACTGTATGTGTATATATATATATGTGTGTGTGTGTGTGTGTGTGTGTGTGTGTGTATATTTATTTATCAGTGGACCCCCGGAGTTCGTGATTAATCCATTCCAGAGAACGCTGCGAACACCGAATATAACTAACTCCGAATCTATTTTTCCATAAGAAATAATGGAAATAAAATTAATCCGTTCCAGACACCCAAAAGTATTAAAATAAATTTAGTTTCTACATTAAATATACATTAAATTACACAGAAAACAATGAGAAATAAAAATTAAATAGTACAATAACATGTCACTTACCTTTACTGAAGAGTTGTTGATGTGTGGAAGACTGGAGGAGGGAGAGGATAGAGGAGCTGCTAGTGTTTGGAAGGGAAATCCCCTTCCATTAACACTGCAGGTACCAAGTTCTTTTCTGGGGTTACTGGCCTTTTTCTTTTAATGCCACTAGGACCAAGTTGAGAGTCACTGGACCCCTCTCTAACCAAAAATCTGTCCAGGGAGCTCTGTGTCTGGCGTTTCTTTAAAACATCCCTGAAATAGGACACCACATTGTCATTGTACATGTTGCCAGCACGGCCTGCAGCAGCTTTGTTAGGGTGATATTCATCCATAAAGCCTTGCACATCAGTCCATTTGGCACAGATCTCCCTAATCCTTGAAGAAGGCACCTTCTTCCATCTCTGTTCCTCCTCCTCTGAACCATTTTCCTGAACTGTGGTCTGTGGTTGCTGTTGAAGCTCTTGCAGATGTTCAGTGGTTATATCTTCATTGTCCTCCTCCAACTGTTCCACATCCTCAGTACTAACATTCAACCCCATGGACTTCCCCAGTGCCACAATGTCTTCCACAACAGGCTCAGGCTCAGAGTTCTGAGGCTCATCCCCAAAACCTTAAAAATCCCTCTCTGGGACACAGTCTGGCCACAATTTTTTCCAGGCAGAGTTCAAAGTCCCGGTAGTCACTCCCTCCCAAGCCTTACCTATAAGGTTTACACAATGCAGGATATTGAAATGATCTTTCCAAAACTCTTTTAGGGTCAAATTAATGTCTGTGGTCACTTCAAAGCACTTTTAAAACATTGCTTTGGTGTATTTTTTTTTATAGTTTGAAATGACCTGCTGGTCCATGGGCTGGAGGAGAGGAGTGGTATTAGGGGGCAAGAACTTCACTTTGATGAACTTAAAGTCCTCCACAATTTGCATTTCCAAGTGTGGAGGATGACAAGGAGCATTGTCCATTATCAGGAGGCACTTAAGTGGCAAATGATTTTCCTCGAGAGATTTCTTCACACTGGGGCCAAACACTTCATGGAACCAATCAAAGAAAATTTCCCTAGTGACCCATGCCTTATTGTTAGACTTCCACATCACACACAAATTAGCCTTGGCGACACTGCATCTCTTAAACGCTCGGGGATTTTCAGAGTGATACACCACTAAAGGCTTCACTTTGAAATCCCTGCTAGCATTAGCACACAACATAAGAGTTAGCCTGTCTTTCATAGGCTTGTGTCCTGGCAGTGCCTTTTCCTCCTGTGTAATGAATGTCCTGTTTGGCATTTTCTTCCAAATCAGGCCTGTTTTGTCACAATTGAACACTTATTGGGGTTTGAATTGTTCAGCCTCTATGTACCCCTTGAATTCCTGCACATATTTTTCAGCCGCACTTTTGTCAGAACTGGCTGCCTCACCATGCCTTATCACACTATGTATGCCACTATGCTTCTTAAATCTGTCAAACCAGCCTTTGCTGGCTTTAAATTCGTTCACTTCAGCACTCGTTGCAGGCATTTTCTTGACGAGATCATCATGCAACTGCCTTGCTTTTTCAGATATTATCGCCTGCGTAACACTATCTCCTGCTATTTGTTTCTCGTTGATCCACATCAACAATAAAGTTTCCACTTCTTCCAGCACTTGAGATCTCTGTTTTGTGACCATACTTGAACCTTTCGCAACAACAGCGTCCTTGATTTCCTTTCCCTTGGCCACAATGGAAGTGATGGTTGAATGGGCTTTGCCATACTGCCTGGCCAGCTCAACGACACAAACTCCACTTTCATATTTTGCAATGATCATCTTCTTCAGTTCTACCGTATTTCTGACATTCTTTACCACAGGCCTGGCACTAGGAGCTTTCTTTGGGCCCATGGTGGCTTATTTAGCAGTTGCAAGCACTAAAAACACTGGAATAATGACAAAATATATGGTATGAATGCGTGGGTGGCGGTCGCTCGCTGGTAAACAATAGCACACTGACGCTGGAGTGCCCAGGCCCGCTCAGGCCACGCATACGCGTCTGGGACAAATCACGAACTCCAAGCGGATTCGCGAACACCGAACCAATATTTTTGCAAAAAAAACATCATGAACTCTGACGCTAACGAACTCCGGAGGTCCACTGTATAGTATATACACAGTGGTACCTCGAGTTACAAGCTTAATTCGTTCCAGATGGCTATTCAAGTCCCGATACCGAAGGAATTTTTTCCCATAAGAAATAATGAAAATTAGATTAATCCATTTCAGACCCCAAAAAATACACTTACAAAAGCACCTACAAAAATACACTTACATAATTGTTCGAGTTGGGAGCTGCTCGTAAGTAGAGGTACCACTGTATATACTAGGTACATATGGCTATTATAAGTCTTAAAGGAATGTCAGGTGGGCCACCTGGCAGCAGATGACCAGCTGCTACAAGTACAGTATTGTATCGTGACAATAGGCAGCGGTCATGCATGCGCATATTGTGTTTCATTACTCAAGGTGTGGAGAAGACTGTGGCTCCTCTCATCAGTTCACTACACTGGAAGGTAGGCCAAGAATTGAATACAGTACGTATAATGTTCTAAGATGGCTTTACTAAAGCACTGGTGATGGATAGAGAGAAAGAAAGGGCAAACAGAAAAGATTAAGGAAAATTTCATTGACAAAGATGGGAGGAGAGTTCATAAGGGGTTTAAATATAGCAATAACAAGTACAGTGGTACCTCGAGTTACGATATTTTTTCGTTCGAGAATGCTGTTCAAGTGCCATTACCAAACGAATTTATCCCCATAAGGAATAATGTAAAATAGACTAGTCCTTTTACACCCCCAAAAATATACTTACAAAAGCATTTAAAAAAATAAACTTACATAAAAGGGCGATTTTGGGGACCATCGTAACTCGAGGTACCACTGTACTGCAAGCAGCAGAACTGTGCAACCCCTTTATAAATTAGCAAAGGATGTACACATTGATGGAAACAAGACACGTAATATAGATGATATTGCTATAACAGAGACCTGGTTCAACCTGAAAGATATAGAAATGCCTTCTGAGTGCAACATACAGGGTTATAAACTATTCCACACTGATAGGGTCAACAGGAAGGGTGGTGGAGTGGCGATGTATGTCAGAGATAATTTAAATTGTTGTGTTAGACAAGATATAAGATTAGAAACATCGGACACAGAATTTGTTTGGCTACAGTTTCTCGAGGGTCGTGAAAAATTTATTTTGGGTGTGATTTACAGGTCCCCAAGCCTGGATAGGGAGTGCAGTAAGCTGCTATGGGACAAAATTCATAAGGCATCTAAATATGAAAATGTTGTGTTAATGGGAGATTTTAACTTTAGACAAATTGATTGGAACAATGTGACAGGAAATCTTGACTAGTGACTTTAGATACGGTTCAGGATTGTTTTTTTTAAAACAGTTTGTGGCAGAACCAACTAGAGGTAGCAACTTGCTTGATTTGGTTCTTGCCAACAAAGAATCACTAATTAATAATCTTGAAGTTAATGATGAGCTTGGGGAAAGCGATCACAAATCTCTTAGTTTCAATATACAGTGGACCCTCGAGTTACGAGCACCTCGGAAATCGTACAACTATGCAAGTATAATATTGTAAGTGCTTTTGTAAGTGTATTTTTGGGGGGTCTGAAATGGACTAACCTCCTTGACATTATTCCTTAAGGGAGAAAATTTGTTCGGTAATGGCACTTGAGCAGTCTTCTAGAATGAATTATGCTCATTACTCGGGGTCCACTGTATCGTGGAATTACCCAGATATGTAACTGCAATCAAGTCTCTGTTCCAGACTTTCACTTAGCCGACTTCATAAGGCTGAGAAATTACCTAGGTGGGCTAAATTGGGATGACCTGACTATGGGTCAGGTAGGTGGTTTTGGTTACCAATATGATGTTTTCCAGAGCGTAGTTCTAGCTGCCCAGACAACTTTTGTTCCGAGTAGGGAAATTAGATCTAACAAAAATGATCCTAAATGGATGAACAATAGATTAAAACATCTCATTGGTCAAAAGAGAGGCATATATAGGCATATCAAAAGAGGGAATGGGCAGATAAGAAATCGATATTTTCAATTAAAGAGAAAAATAAAAAAAGGAATAAGAAAAGTAAAAAGGGATTATGAGGCTAAGGTCGCAAGGGATTCGAAGACTAACCCAAAAGGGTTCTTTCAGGTATACAGAAGTAAGATTAGGGCCAAGATAGGCCCACTAAGAGTAACTCAGGTAAGATCACCAACAGTGATAAGGATATGTGTGAAATTTTCAATACTTACTTCCTCTCAGTTTTAATCAGGAAGATACTAGCGAAATTCCAGAAATAATAAATTACAGTGGACCCCTGAGTTTCAATCAACTCAAACAATTATGTAAGTGTATTATTGTAAGTGTTTTTGCAAGTGTATTTTTGGGGGTCTGAAATGGACGAATCTACTTTACATTATTCCTTAACCCTATCGGGGTTTCGGCCGTACTAGTATGGCTTACGCACCAGGGTTTTGGTCGTACTAGTACGCCTAAATTCAAGCGCCCTCAAATCAAGCAGAAACAGGCTGGTAGGCCTAGATGTGAGAGAATGGGTCTGTGCGGTCAGTGTGCGCAGTATAAAAAAAATCCTGTACCACACAGTGCATAATGAGGAAAAAAAACTGACCGTGTTTTTGGTTTAAAACAGCGAATTTGCAGTCTATTTTCGTATGTTATTTATGCTCATATTCTCATTTTCTTAGTCTCATTTGATAGAATGGATGATATATTACAGAAATAGAGATAATTTTGACTGGTTTCATGATGACAAGTACCTTGAAACTGAGCGCAAAGTAGCGAAAATGTTTGATTTTTTCCTATGTTCAAGAGTAAACAAATCACGCCATGCATCCAATACACATCAACTGGGTAGTCTAATATTCTTGCATAAGTGCACTGATATTATTTATACAATTTTTACAATGATGCAGTTGTATACATAACAGTAAATCTTTTATTTTGTGAGAATAAAAATTCAAAATGGAAAGCAAAAGTAATGTAAAAGGGGTCTGGAGACATGACTAATGAACAGATAATATGTTATTTGAGTGCCAGGAATGTCTGTCTCATTTATTCTGGACCCTATTTTGAAATTGGCATCTTTTGAAATTTGTGTGAAATTGACCAAATTGCGAATTTCTGACCACCTTATTGGGTAGTTGAAATCGGTAAATTGACTGTTTCTTGTACTCAATTGATAGAACAAATGGAATTCTAGCAAAATAGCTATAATTTTAGTAGACTGAAACATTGGAATTCGCCAAAAATAGGGCTCAAAGTGGGAGAAATAGCCGATGTGTAAATGTCATCGATACCGCTAACTTCGCGAAAGTATAATTCCGTTAGTTTTCGATCAAATTTCATAATTTTGGTGTCGTTGTGATCGGAAAAAGATTCTCTATCACTTCATAAGAAAAAATAATTTTTTTTTCCAAAAATGTTTGGACCCTGAGAACAAGTTTCGAGAGGACCTGTGGACCCCCAAAGGGTTAAGGGAGCAAATTCGTTCAGTAATGGCACTTGAACAGCCTTCTGGAACGAATTATGGCCAAACTCAGGGGGTCCACTGTATGTAGAACAGGAAGATAATAAACTATGCTCGATTGGGGTAACTAGTGACATGGTCCTCAGACAAATAGAGAAATTAAAACCTAACAAATCCCCAGGCATTGATGAATTATTTGCAAGAGTTTTAAAGGAATGTAAAGAGGAACTTATCAAGCCTTTGGCAAATCTTTTCAATATATCACTACAAACTGGCATAGTGCCAGACAAGTGGAAAATGGCAAATGTAATACCTATTTACAAGGCAGGTGACAGGTCCTTAGCTTCGAACTATAGACCAATAAGCCTTACCTCCATAGTTGGTAAATTTATGGAATCAATAATTACTGAGGCAATTCGTAGCCATCTTGAAAGGCATAAATTGATTAATGAATCTCAACACGGTTTTAATAAGGAACGTTCCTGTCTTGCAATTTACTAACTTTTTTCACTAAGGTGTTTGAGGAGGTAAATCATGGTACTGAATACGATAGATATTGTGTATATGGACTTCAGTAAGACTTTCAATAGAGTTCAACATCAGAGGCTATTGAAGAAACTTAAGGCACACGGAATAGAATTTTTTTCCTGGGTAGAGGCATGGTTGACAAATACGCAGCAGAGAGTTTGCATAAATGGGGAGAAATCAGAATGGGGCCACGTCTCAAGCGGTGTCCCACAGGGGTCAGTTTTGGGCCCCTTGTTGTTCACAATTTACATAAACGACAGATGAAGGAATAAATAGAAACAAGCAAATTTGCTGATGACACCAAAATAGGCCGTCCAATTCATTCTAATGAGGACATTAGAGCACTCCAGGATGATTTGAATAGACTGATGCAGTGGTCAGAGAAGTGGCAAATGCAGTTTAATGTAGACAAATGCAAAGTTCTAAATGTTGGGCAGGACAATAACCCTGCCACATATAAACTGAATAATGTAGATCTTAATACTTGTGATTGGGAAAAGGATTTAGGAGTTCTGGTTAGCAGTAATCTGAAACCAAGACAACAGTGCATAAGTGTTTGCAATAAAGCTAACAGAATCCTTGGCTTCATATCAAGAAGTATAAATAATAGAAGTCCTCAGGTTGTTCTTATACTCTATATATCCTTGGTTAGGCCTAATTTAGATTATGCTGCACAGTTCTGTCACCGTATTACAGAATGGATATAAACGCACTGGAAAACGTACAGAGGAGGATGACAAAGTTGATCCCATGTATCAGAAATCTTCCCTATGAGGATAGACTGAGGGCCCTGAATCTGCACTCTCTAGAAAGGCGTATCAATGGAAAACAGGAATAAAGGGGTTGTAAATAGCGTGCTGAAAATATCCAGCCTAGACAGGACTCGCAGCAATGGTTTCAAGTTGGAAAAGTTCAGATTCAGGAAGGATATTGGAAAGCACTGGTTTGGTAACAGAGTTGTGTATGAGTGAAACAAACTTCTGAGTACCGTCATAGAAGCTAAGACATTGTGTAGTTTTAAAAATAGGTTAGATAAATACATGTGTGGGCGAGTGTGAGATGGACCTGACTGGCTTGTGTTACTAGGTCTTATGCCGTGCTCCTTCGTTAAGTGGAAGTGACCTGACTACCTGGAGTTTACCTGGAGAGGGTTAACTCAGGTAGTCAGGTCTAAGCCGGGGAGTGATGGACCTGCCTCGCATGGGTCGTAGGCCTTCTGCAGTGTTCCTTTTTTCTTATGTTCTTAAGAGGAAAAACCAGCATGGATTTATGTAATATAAAGAACTTCAACTCCTTGCCTAGTAGAAACTCAAGACTTCTTGGTGATGACTGTGGCACTATTTCTCCACTTCAAAATTCAGCTTGTGATTTTGTGTAAGCTAATTTTGATATTATTATTATTATTATTATTATTACTACTACTTGATTATTAATTTTTTTTAAGAAGTAGGAAAGAGAGAACAGAGGGAAAGGAGGCTCAGAGCCCTTGTCAAAAAGGGACTTGTGCTGTAGACTGAGAGAGACAGATATATATGCTCAACCATATACAGTGGACCCCCGGTTTACGTACTGCTCCAAACTCGAACAATTATGTAAGTGTATTTTTGTAAGTGCTTTTCTAAGTGTATTTTTTGGGTCTAAAAGGACTAACCTAATTTACATTATTCATTATGGGAACAAATTCGTTTGGTAACGGCACTTGAACAGCATTCTGGAACTAATTACATAAACCGGGGGTCCACTGTACTGTATTAGTAATCTCAAAGATGTTCTACCAAGTCTGCATTGTTTCTATCCTTAAGTTTTACTATGTTCATTTACATGATTTCTAAGGTTTAATATTTTTTTTTTTTAACACACTAGCTATCTCCCACTGAGGTATGGTGATGGGCAATGTGTTAAGAAAAGGAAACACTTTCACCATCACAAATTCAATTACTGTTTTGCTAGAAGTATGTTGACATGACAGTTAAGATGGCCCTCCAAGCTGTAATATCTCCCCTTACCCTCCCTCAGAGTGCAGGCAGGCACTGTATTGCCCACTTCTAGTTAACAGGTTTCCCCTGAATCCCTTCATAAATGTTACTTTGCTCACACTCAGAATGCCAAATAACAAGCACTTGGCTCCACTAACACAAGCCTGTTGGATGTCCAAGCACCCAGCACTCAAAACCTCCTTTACTCCCTCCCTCCAATTTTTCCTAAGACAACCCCTACACATTCCCTCCACCCTAGATTTATACACCCTCCTAGTCATCCTATTTTTCTCAATCATTTCTAAATGTCCAAACCACCTCAACAATCCATCCTCAGCTCTGTGAATAGTACTCCAAGTAACCCAACATATTCTAATCTCCAAGCTCCAAATTGCTATCTATAATAGTAAAGAAGGGAATATATGAGAGTACTATAGTGGTATCAACAATCTTATACGGGTGTGAAGCATGGGTTGTGAATGTTGCAGCAAGGAGGAAGCTGGAGGCAGTTACCATGTTGTGTCTAAGAGCAATGTGTGGTGTAAATATTATGCAGAGAATTCAGTGTGGAAATTAGGAGGTGTGGGGTTACTAAAAGTATTATTCAGAGGGCTAAGGAGGGGTTGTTGAGGTGGTTTGGCTCATTTAGAGAGGATGGAGAAAAATAACTGCTTGTTACTACCAACAATATCAAAACCTACAAGAATCTCTGAGACTAGTATCTCATTGTTAGACCACATCTGGACTAACACTATATCCCCTCTAAAATCAGGCATAATCACAGACAAAACCACAGATCACTACCCTACTTTTCTCATAACCAACCTAGGTAATTTGCCCCAAGATATTACAAAAGTTACCTTCAGACTACATAACGAGTCAGCTGTTAATAACTTTATAACAGCTATGATTAACATCAACTGGAATAATGAGTTGGAAACATATTCAGATACTAATGAATGCATCAATAATTTCCTTAAAAAAACCCACCACCTCTAACAAACATTGCCCTAAAAAAACTAAACAGATCACAGCTAAGAGACTCAACAATCCCTGGCTAACACCCAGCATCCTTAAATCCATTAACAAAAGGCACCAATATGAAAACAATACAGAAGGGGTCTAATAACCAGAGAACAATCCAAACGCTACTCATCAATCCTTATCAGCCTGATAAGGTGGTCAAAAAAATTGTATTATGAGAACAGACTACATAACATAAAAGGTGATATGAAAAAGATCTGGAAAACCCTATCTGCAATTCTAGGAAATAAAAAGATATCCAAGAACAATACCATCAAATTATCAAAAACAGATGAACCCCTACTCTCACCAACTGAGAGCAAACAGACTTAATGTTTTCTTCTCCACCATAGGAAAGAATCTAGCGAGTAAAATCCCAAGCTCGAACACCCGTCCAACAGACTACCTAACCAACACCTACCCTGATAAACTATTCCTAGCTCCTACCAACCCAATAGAAGTCTTGCTCATAATCAACACCCTTAAAAACAAGACAGGAGACAAACAGCTTACCACCTTTTATGTACAAAAAAGTTTCACAGGTACTGTCACCAATTATTGCAACACTCTTCAATAAATCCACTGAAACCGATACCTTCCCATCAATTTTCAAAATAGCAAGGGTCACCCCGATTCATAAAGGAGGTGATCAAACAGACTTGAATAATTATAGACCAATATCTAATTTACCACTGCTTTCTAAAATCTTCGAAAAATTAATTCATAGACAGATCTATTCCTACTTCGTCTCGCACAACGTACTCGACCCCTGTCATTTTGGATTCAGGACCAACAAGAGCACAAATAATGCCATTATACACATGCTAGTTAATATACAGTGCACTTGAGAAGAAAGAAGTCCCACTGGGAATCTTCATTGATCTACTCAAAGCTTTTGATACAGTCAACCATGATTTACTGCTCACTCGCTCAACTACCTAAAGTCATACCTTAATAACAGAAGCCAATACGTGTACACAAATGGAGCAAACTCTTCCACACAACAAATTTCAGTCGGAGACCCTCAAGGAAGTGTACTGGGTCCACTCCTATTCCTCATTTACATCAATGACCTACCAAATGCATCACAACTAATCAAACCCATATTATTTGCAGATGACACAACGTATGTCTTCTCTCACCCAAATCCAGTCATACTGGCCAATACTGTTAATGCCGAATTACAGAAAATATCAACATGGATGACGACTAATTAACTTACTCTAAATACTGACCAGACCTACTTCATACAGTTTGGAAACAGAGCCACAAATGTTTCCCTTAACATAACGCTCAATGGTTCACCCATCACAAGACTCACAGAGGGAAAATTCCTAGGAATCCACATTGACAGTAGCCTTAAATTCCAAACAAACAACAAATTTCCAAGAAAACTTCAGACAGTAGGCATATTATCAAAGATACGCTACTATGTGCCTCAATCAGCTCTCCTTGCACTATATCACTCACTCATCTACCCTTATCTCACCTATGGAATCTGTGCATGGGGATCAACAACATTAAATCACCTTAGAACACTCATAACCCAGCAAAAGGCTGCAGTCGGAATGATAAATTCCCACTCTAGACAGCATACTCCACCAATATTCAAAAGCCTAAAACTACTCACCATAAAGAACATTCACACTTATTCTTGTGCCTACTACATACATAGAACTCTACACTTTAATATAAACCTCCGCTCAAAATTCTCCTCACCAACTTTAATAGGACCCATGACCACAACACAAGAGACAGATCACTTTTTGATATACACCATGTCCATATCAACCTATGTAAAAATTTTATGCACATAAAGGGCCCCAGAATCTGGAATTCATTACCAGTAAATACTAAAATAACCTTGTCTGAAAATTATTTTAAGACTTCTCAAAAACCACCTACTCACCCTAAACTAAATACTCATGCTGTAAATTACTTTAAAAAATGCTCAATGTTATTTTCCTATAAGATAATTTCAATTTTTACTATTATGTTACTATTATGATACCACCTACTCACCCTAAACTAAATACTCATACTGTAAATTACTTTAAAAAATGCTCAATGTTATTTTCCTTGAGAAAATTTCAATTTTTACTATTAATTACCATCCTACTAAACACTTATTACAATGTAATATCATCATACTGTAATTAGAACAATGTAATATAATCATATTGTAATTTGAACAATGTAATATCATATTGTAATTTGAACAATCTAATATTTAAATAAACTAAACTCAATCAATTTTAAATTATGTAACAAAGTCTAGCATTAGATTAAGCTGCCATGCCATGGCATGTCATGTAAAGCTCTCTTGCCTTCAGTTAACTGACTTGTAATGCAAATCATGCGCAATGAAATAAATACAGTGGACTCTCCTTTGCACTCCAAAACTCACTTTTATGAAGTTTATTTTGTAGCTTTATGTATTTTGGGTCTAAATGGACTAGTCATTACATCATTCTTGGAATAAATTTGTTGTAACAGCACTTGAACAGCATTCTGGAATGAGTGAGTGAGTGTCAATAGCGAGTCCATGTATTTGAATTTGAATAAATCTGTAGTGGAGGGAAGGCGGGGTAGAAGGTCGTCTATGGAAAGGATGGAGGGGGGAAAAAGAGGTTTTGTGTGCAAGGGGTTTTGACATACAGCAGGCATGTGTCAGAGTCTTAGGTAGGAGTGAGTGGAGACTAATGGTTATTGGGACTTGATGAACTGTTGGAGTGTGAGCAGGGTAATATTTTTGCAAAGGGATTCAGGGAACCAGTTATCCGGACTTGAGTCCTGGAGGTGGGAAGTACATACAATCCCCTACGCTTTAAAGGAGGGTTTGGGATATTGGCTGTTTGGAGTGACATATGAACTGTCCTATCTGTGTACCTCTGCAAAGACAGTGATTATCTGTGAATGATGGTGAAAGTGTTTTTCTATTTTGGGTCACCCCTGCCTCAGTGGAGGTGGCTAGCATGTTGGAACCCCACCTCACCCCCATACACCCCCCTTTTTTGCCTCCCTCCCTCTCTATTTCTCATTATGTATTATTCTATGACTGAGTTTGAAGGGGCTATTCCTCACTCTCCTGCCCTGGTACATATATAAATTTTTTAACTTGGATTTGAATGCTACAGAAAGGGAGTGTATATTTTGTGAATGATAAATGCAGGTTTGTGAACCAAGTGTATTAAAGAAATAAAAGGAGGTAAGAAATGGCAAATTTGGTCTCACGAATTCATGAATTTTACATCCATGGTAGAAACATTGCAACAGAGAGAAGGCTAGTTAGACTACTTTCCTCAACTGTAGCAAAAACATTTGACACAGGAGACTGATATAAAACTAGCATAGGAACAAAGGGGGGCAGGAAAGGTACTCAAGTAGATATGAGAATACCAAATGAATTGCAGACAAAGAGGTAACAAGTAAGTGTTGCAGTGAGCACAAGTAACCAGGGAAGTGAACCCAGGATCAAATCTTGGACCAATGATAAAACTGATCTACATAAATAACTTTCTAGAAGTAAATAAATCCTGTGTACCAATGTTTGGTAACAACATGAGAGCAAAACATGGGACGAGTGACCCTACATTGTGCATATTACCTGAAGTAAATATCAATCATATAGCTTCAGTATCATATGCATAAACTAGCTAACCTAAGAACTGCTTTCAGGAACTTTAAGATTCAATACTTACATTTGACCCATTTTGGAGTAAGTGGTGCCAGCATGGAGTCTGCACCTAATCAAGCACACAGAAACCTAGGAGATTCTTACCAGAAATGAGGGGAAATACTGTACAGAAATAGACTTAAGATACTTAACCAAACACTAGAACAGAGGACCAGGGGGAACTATGTGACATTCAAAATACAATATTCAGAGGATTCGACATAATTGATAGAGACAGCTTATTGAGATGTGAGGAGAGGAAGCCAGGGGACACAGATGGCAACTAAAGATGCAGATGAACCATAAGGTTATAAAAAGTACTTTTTCCAGTCTCAGTGACGAGTACTAGTGAGTAGAACACACTAGTCTAGAGGGTGGAGGCAAATCACCAAATGCAGTTTTAAGAGTAGGTATGATCGGGTTCTGGAGGCCAGAAAATCAGTAAAGCTTGTCAATAAGAGTTAAGAGGGGCCAGGAGCTGGATTCAACCCCTGCAAACAAGTAGGCTAGTACAATTAGGCAAGAATATTTTGTGGCCTAAGGGATATGCCCGAATATTCTGGAACTTAGCAGTGTATACACAAGCGGGCAAGATTTAGCAGAGATAGAAACAGACACTGAGAAGCAGATGAAGAGTGGTGTTTAAGCTGTGAGGGGTAAGTCACTAGTGACCCCAGTAAGACGGTGAACAGAGGACAGAGGGACAGAATTTAACAGTGATATGCAGTGAAACAGTGACAAACAGTGCTAGAGCAAGCCAGTGTAGTAGGCTTGTGCTGCAAGATGGCAGGGGGGACTGTAATTACCTGCTGAAGTATGATTTCCATCAATAAACCCAGTGTGTTTTTACTGCCATGTTTCACCAAGCCCTCCTCCTATGTTACAATATTGTCACTGTTATCATTAAGCAGAATTATACATCACTATAATTATACATAAAGTATTATATAAATTTGTAATAAACACTTAACTAATTCTATATCTAAATTTATCTATATAACCTACAATTTTCAAAGTTTATCTATAAAGTGGACCCTCGGTTTTCGTACAGCTCCCAACTCGAACAATTATGTAAGTGTTTTTTTGTAAGTGCTTTTGAAGTGTATTTTTGAGGGTCTGAAACTACTAATCTAATTTACATTCATCCTCATGGGAACAAATTCATTCGGTAACGGCACTCGAACAGCATTCTGGAAAGAATTATCAACGAAAACCTAGGGTCCATTGTATAACCTACAATTATTGATCCTAATTTACAATAATCTAAGATCGTATGCAGTGATTAGCTACTGCAACCATGATCTTAGTTTTTTTTCTTTTTCTTTTTTCAACAAGTCAGCCACCTCCCACCGAGGCAGGGTGACCCAAAAAGAAAGAAAATCCCCAAAAGAAAATACTTTCATCATCATTCAACACTTTCACCTCACTCAATACATAATCACTGTCTTTGCAGAGGCACTCAGATACTACAGTTTAGAATAGTCTCTCCAAACTGTCACTATCCCAGACCCCTCCTTTAAAGTGCAGGCATTGTACTTCCCATTTCAGGGACTCAAGTTCGGCTAAATCTATAATAACTGGTTTCCATGAATCCTTTCACTAAATATATTACCATGCTCAACTCCAACAGCTTGTCAGGTCCCAAAACCATTCATTTCCATTCACTCCTATCTAACACGTCACACACGCTTGCTGGAAGTCCAAGCCCTCGCCCACAAAACCTCCTTTACCCCCTCCCTCCAACCTTTTGAGGACGACCCTACCCCTCCTTCCTTCCCCTACAGATTTATATGCTCTCCAAGTCATTCTACTTTGATCCATTCTCTCTAAATGACCAAACCACCTCAACAACCCCTCTTCAGCCCTCTGACTAATACTTTTAGTAACTCCACACCTCCTCCTAATTTCCACTCTGAATTTCCACTACCTCCAGCCACCTCCTCACTCCAGCATTTACAACCCAAGCTTCACACCCATATAAGAGTGTTGGTACCACTATACTTTCATACATTCCCTTCTTTGCCTCCATAGATAACATTTTTTGTCTCCACAAATACCTCAACGCACCACTTACCTTTTTTCCTTCATCAATTCTATGGTTAACCTCATCCTTCATAAACGCATCTGCTGATAAGTCAACTCCCAAATATCTGAAAACATTCACTTCTTCCATACTCCCTCTCTCCAATGTGATATCCAATTTTTCTTTATCTAAATCATTTGATACCCTCATCACCTTACTCTTATCTTTGTTCAATTTCAACTTTCTACCTTTACACACCCTCCCAAACTCATCCACTAACCTTTGCAACTTTTCTTTAGAATCTCCTATAAGCACAGTATCATCAGCAAAAAGTAACTGTCAACTCCCATTTTTTACTTGATTCCCCATAATTTAATCC
>WNWK01018277.1:0-40331 GCA_009830355.1 Cherax destructor | reverse complement strand
GTTAATTGTGTTTAGTGGCGATTGATGACACAAGGGTGATTATCAGGCCATTTTAAAGGTATTTTTTTATTTCCTTTTTTATATTTATTTTACCATTGGTGGATATGTAGAAGTTTGAATGTGATTTTTTCTGAAAGTAAAATGGAAGATGTAATTAAAACCTCGTCTTATAATTTGCTACACTGGTTTTTCAGCCCAACATAATTAATCAAACAAAAGTGTCACAAATTATGGAAATTTAAAAATTGTTATGAATTTCGAAAGGTAATGGCATAAAAATGCATAAAGTTGTTTTTAAAAATTTAAAAAACTTAAAACTAATCAAAATTTGAATATTAAACAACAATTTTAATTATTTTGAGAATGACTTTTATGAAAATGTTTTTTTGGAATTAAGCTAAATGATTTCTTAAGGAAATCCAGAAAAAATTTTATGTTTCATCAATAAATAATGAAGTTTCATATAAAGATATTAAAAATACTGTTTCTTGTCTTCAAAAGGCCATAGGTTTGATTTTGACCTCCATTTTTGCCTCAAACAGTTATTAAGGATGATTTTCATACATTAAAACCAAACTAAAAAAAAATGATGAGAGAGAAGAAGCCACAAAACACAAAACTAACGTGAAATATACATAAAATTCACGATGCTCTAACCCACTGGGCCATCCAATCCTACAAAGATCACGCACCTAGGAGAGCTTTGTGTTGTTTTGGCGGATTACCAGGTTTATGTGTTTTTATTAATCCATACCATAGGATAAAGATGGATTAGTGGACATGAATTTTTATTAATTCATCTTTCCTTTTAAAAGGTTTTATTGTTTTATCAAAATTACTGTTAACAGAATGTAAAGTTCTTTCTAAGATTCTTTATAAATTCTTTCTTAGATTCTTTCTTAGATTCTTTCTTAGATTCTGTTACCTGTACTTTTAATAAAACAATAAAAACTAGTAGGCAGAGATGAATTTATTAAAAAAATCGTGTCCACTAATCCATCTTTACCCTAAATGTATTATTATAAATACACAAACCAGGTAACCAGCGTTTTCGCGCTTATTATCCATATCCATTATCTTCTTCCTCCATTGTCTCCACTATTGAGCAACCTTTATAGGGAAATTTTTTTCGAGGCTGGGCTGTTGAAATATATCCTGCGTTGTAGATCTAAATGTTCAGTTATGTGGATGACATCTTGAATTTTGGCTAAATGATATCGCCCTGGAAACATTTTTACCAACACTTAAGCATTAGTCCCGTCTATTAAATTCACCATGGAGAAAGAAGTGGACTCCAAACTTCCATTCTTAGATGTGTTGATACACCGGGTTGATAGAAAGTTTAAGTTTGCAGTATATAGGAAGGCCACCAGTGTGTGCTCATACATTCACTACTATTAAAACCATGAGACAAGAGATAAAATGTGTGTATTTCTTATGTTTCTGAGAGCTTATAGAGTGTGCAGTCCGGACTTCCTAGATGAAGAAATTAGGAAAATATATGACATTGGCATAAAACTGAGGTGCCATAAGGCGTTCGTGAATCTGCGTTGCTGGCAGCTAAGAAAACTTTGGTATATAGAAGATCGATAAATAAATACAGGGTAAGATTGACTGATACAAACACTGATTTCTATAAACATATTGAAATATTCAATAATGGAAATAAGAAACAAATGTTTTAATAAATGAAAATAGTTTCCCAGGTGTTAGTAAATGATAGTGGTGAATTGACAGCGATCTTGCTGGGAGAATGATAACATACTGTAGAGTTTGGTTCCTCAATTTTCAACCACTGGAAGAACAGTCCAGCCTCAGTCATTGACATTATCCTGAAGACGAAAGTAGAATACAGATATTAAATTCCAAATACCAAAGTCTGTGTTGTTTGTGTGTGTGTGTGTGTGTACTCACCTAGTTCTCACCTAGTTGTGGTTGCAGGGGTCGAGTCATGGTCCTGACCCCGCCTCTTCACTAGCTGCTCTGGGTCTCTCTCCCTTCGCCATGAGCCTTATCATACCTCTTCTTGAAGCTATGAATGGATCCTGCCTCCAATACATCACTTCCCAATCTATTCCACTTCCTGACAACTCTGTGACTGAAGAAATCTTCCCTAACATCCCTGTGATTCATCTGAGTCTTCAATTTCCAACTGTGTCCCCTTGTTGCTGTGTCCCATCTCTGGAACATTCTGTCTCTGTCCACCTTGTCAATTCCTCTCAGTATTTTAGATGTCGTTATCATGTCCCCTATCTCTCCTGTCCTCCAGTGTCGTCAGGTCGATTTCCTTAACCTCTTCTCGTAAGACATAACCCTTAGCTCCGGGACTAGTCTTGTTGGAAACCTTTGCACTTTCTCTAGTTTCTTTATGTGCTTGGTTAGGTGTGGGTTCCAAACTGGTGCTGCATACTCCGTATGGGCCTAACGTACACAGTGTACAGGGTTCTGAACGATTCCTTATTAAGATGTCGAAATGCTGTTCTTAGGTTTGCTAGGCGCCCGAATGCTGAAGCAGTTATTTGGTTGATGTGCGCCTCAGGGATGTGCCTGGTGTTATACTCACCCAAGATCTTTTCCTTGAGTGAGGTTTGTAGTCTCTGGCCCCCTAGACTGTACTCCGTTGCGGTCTTCTTTGCCCTTCCCAATCTTCATGACTTTGCACTTGGTGGGGTTGAACTCCAGGAGCCAATTTCTGGACCAGTCCTGCAGCCTGTCCAGATCCCTTTGTAGTTCTGCCTGTGTGTGTGTGTGTGTGTGTGTGTGTGTGTGTGTGTTCTGTCTGTGTGTACTCACTAATTATACTCATCTAATTGTGCTTGCAGAGGTCGAGCCTAAGATCCTGGCCCGCCTCTTCATGGTCACTACTAGGTCCTCTCTTACCTTGCTTCATGATCTTAATCATATCTCTTCTTGAAGCATTATATAGATCCTGCCTCCACTACAATCTCTAGACTATTCCACATCCTGGCAGCTCTGTGACTGACGAAATACTTCCTAACATCCCTGTGACTCATCTGAGTCTTCTAGTTCCAATTATGACCCCTTGTTGCTGTGTCCCCTCTCTGCAATATCCTGTCCATGTCCACCTTATCAATTCCTCTCAGTATTTTATTTGTTATCATGTCCCCTATTCCTCCTGTCCTCTAGTGTTATAAGGTCGATTTCTTTAACCTCTCTTAGTAGGACATACCCTTAGCTCCAGGACTAGTCTTGTTGCAAACCTTTGCCCTCTCTCTATTTTTTATGTGCTTTACCAGGTGTGGGTTCCAAAGTGGTGCTGCATACTCCAATATGGCCCTGATGCGCAAGGTGTACTAAATCTTGAACTATTCCTTACCGAGGTGTCAGAACGCTATTCTTAGGTTTGCCACGCGCCTATATGCTGAAGCAGTTATTTGGTTGATGTGCGCCTCAGGAGATATTCTCTGATTACACTCACCCCAAGATCCTTTTCCTTGGTGAGGTTTGCAGTCTTTACACATGGTGGGGTTAAACTCCAAAGCCAGCTCCTGGACCAGGCCTGCAGCCTGTCCAGATCTCTTTGTAGTCCTGCCTGAACCTCGTCCAACTGAATTCTCCTCATTAGCTTCACATCATCTGCAAACAGGGACATTCACATATACCAAAAATAGCACTGGTCCTAGGACTGACCCTGTGGAACCCCGCTCGTCACAGTCTCCCACTGTGATACCTCGTCACGTACCATGACTCGTTGTTGCCTCCCTGTCAGGTATTCTCTGATCCATTGCAGTGCCCTTCCTGTTATATGTGCTTGATAATCTAGCTTTTGCACAATCTCTTGTAAGGAACTGTGACGAAGGCCTCCTTGCAGTCCAAGAAAATGCAATCTACCCACCCTCTCTCTTGTGTCTTACTTCCGTTACCTTTTCATAAAACTCCAATAGGTTTTGACACAGGATTTGCCTTCCATGAATCCGTGCTGGTTGTCGTTTATAAGCTTGTGTCTTTCTGGTTCTCCACCACTCCTCCTGATAATCTTCTCCATGACTCTGCAAACTATACACCTCAGTGACACTGGTCTATAGTTTAGTGCCTCTGTCTATCTCCTTTCTTAAAAATGGAACTACATTTGCGTTTGCATACCTCAGGTATTTGCCCAGTTTCAATGTATGTGTTGAAAATTGTTGTTAGTGGCACACACAGCATCTCTTCTCCCTCTTTAAGAACCCACGGAGAGATGTCCGGTCCCACCGCCTTTGAGGTATCAAGGTCACTTAGCGTTTCTTCACCTCCACCTCGCTTGTGGTATTTCATCCAACACTTGTTCGTATATCTCTTGTTGGTGTCCCCCTCTGTTCTGTCTTCCTGAATCCTTCCTGTCTACACTGTAAATACTTCCGTAAATTTCATGATGAGCTCCTCACATACTTCTTGGTCACTTCTTGTGAGCTCCCCACTTTCTTTCCTCTGCCTGACAACTTGGTCCTTGACTGTTGTCTTCCTCCTGATGTGGCTATAGAACAGCTTCGGGTCAGACTTGACTTTTGATGCTATGTCGTTTTCGTACTGTCGCTGGGCCTCCCTTCTTATCTGTGCATATTCGTTTCTGGCTCTTCGATTAATCTCTTTATTTTCCTGGGTTCTTTTTCTTCTGTAGTTTTCCATTCTCTTGTGCACTTAGTTTTTGACTGCCTACATCTTTCGGTAAATCAAGGGCTCGTTCCGGTATTGCCATTATTTCTGTTGCCCTTCGGAACAAACCTTTCCTCTGCCTCCTTGCATTTTGTTGTTACGAAGTCCATTTCGTTTACTGATTTTCCTACCATTCTCTTTCCCACTGATCCTCCTGCAGGAAGTTGCTCATACCTGTGTAGTCCCCCATTTTGTAGTTTGTTTTTTCCCATCGTAGTCCTGTTACCCTCTTCACTTGTAACTCTACAATGTATTCAAAGCTCAGGACCACATTGAGAACATCAAATATAAAAGGTCGATTCTTGCTGGATCATCCTCTCCTCTCTCTCTGGTAGTGTCCCTAACATGTTGGTGCATGAGGTTTTCCAGTACCACATCCATCATCTTGGCTCTCCATATTTCAGGACTCTCAAGTGGCTCCAGGTTTTCCAATCAATCTCTTTGTGATTAAATCACCCATAACGTAACTTTGCTCTTCCCGTGTGAGATCTTCTCGCCACCTCAGATAGTGTGTTCACCATTGCTCTGTTGCTCTATTCATATTCTTCTCTTGGCCTCCTGCAGTTCTGAGGAGGGTTATACATCACTGCAATGACTACCTTATGTATCCCAAACTGAATTGTACCTACTATGTAGTCCCTTTCACCAATTTCGTCCATTACTTCCATTTCCTCAAATCCCCATCGTTTTAATGAGCAGTGCAACTCCTTCTTCCTCTCTGCTCCCTGTGTATTTCCTCAGGATCTGATATCTGGGTGGGAAGATTGCATCTTATCTTCCTGGTGAGTTTCTTTTCTGTGACTGCTATGATATCTGGGGATGTCTCCTTGATTCTATAATGCCACTCCTCACATTTATTTGTTATTCCATCCCATTCATATAACAAACCTTCAACTTTTTTAAAACTGTGGTCTGGGGAGAACGTTGGGGTGAGGGGAGAAGGGAGACCTGGCGGGGAACTATGGGGGGTTGCTGTGGGGGTGGAGTTTGTGATAGGAGGGTGGGGGCAGAGGGTACAGTGTGTGGGTTTTGGGTTGATTGTTTGTTGCATTGGGGTTGTCGTGGTTGAGGTCCTTCTGTGGGTGGTTCTGATGGAGATTGTATTTGCTCTTCCTCCTGAGTCTGGGTTCTGCTCATTTTCGTCTTTGCCTCTCTTTCCTCCTTGTGTCTTTCTACCCTGTACTCACCTAATTGTGGTTGCAGGGGTCGAGACTCAGCTCCTGGCCCCTGTGTGTGTGTGTGTTTGTGTGTATCACGTGGGGTTCTTGGAGCAAAAGGTAGTCAAAGGGAAACTCCTTGTGGGTGGTAACAGGATATATTAAGTAAGAGAAGAGCAGTACCCAGCACTGCACCTGTTCCGTCTCCTAGGCCTACCTTGAGAATGGGGGAGACGCTTCTCTCTGCGTGCACACATGCGCGGGTCTCTGACGTCACAAGTAACAAGGGATCACAAAAATAATATAACTAGAATTACTTATAATACACTACACAAGTATGTCAATATGCTTCAGTACATACTACTGACAGCTCGGCCACGTTAGGTATGGCGTCTCGACATACAATACAACTCTATAGACTGAACAGGCAGGTGGTACTGGGTGAATCTATACAATAGCAAACACATTTATAACTTAGAACTAATCAAAGAATTATGACAGGATTAAATCGACTGAATAGATAGTAATAACTGATCTACTATCACAAGTCTTAAAGTAATGGTTCTTAATGTAATTGTAATGGGTCTTGATGTAATGGTTCTTAATTTAATTGTAATGCATTATGTTATATTACAATTTCAACTGATAAAATTGATCAATCAATCTGTATTCATGCACTCTCGATTCTGAGGAAGAATAATATTTAAGGGAAGAAGTTTTAACAGAAAAGATAGACTCGGTGCACACGGGTCATACTGTTAAAACTCAGAACTCGGAGGAACGTGAACACACAAAATCTTACTAGATACTGGAAATCTGATAACAAAACACACAGTCAATAACTTCAGTTCTAAACTTGATTTTCTGATTTTCTTATCTTTTGCTCAAGGCTTATGATCACTTTCCTACTGAAGGAATGAACAGGCTCGGTGGAGTGGATTGAACTCTCCCGGCTGAAATAGTTAACTCTATAACATAAAATATGAGCAAAGGAGAAACGGCTCTCACTATCTCTTACTGCAGGTAAAAATTTTCCCCCAACATACAACACTTTACTCTTCAAGGATTTACTGTCAACTAGGATAATATCACTATCTGGAACACAAGGGACAACAACTGCACTCTAGTGAGTACATTACAACAGAAACGACATTCTGCAATAGCTTATGCATCAGCAAGAGATGGAATAACTCATTACAGTATTTTTTCTCTAACAAGATATCCCTGGGGAGAATTACTACTTAAACAAGTGCCATCGCAGGGATAGTTGTCTCAGTACTCAAGGTTGTCTGGGGTACCTTCAGACGCCCTAGGTAAGGTGACACTATCTTGCGTGCAAGATATTGTAGGGATTGAATTCCAGACAGGAGTGACAGTTTTACTAGTGCCTGACCGCTCGGCTATGTTAATAAATAACTCACAAGTCTACAAGAACTTAATCTGAACTTCACATTCCACAGCACTGTGACAAATCTCAGATACAAGCTGGGAGAACAAACATATTGCTCAAAAACTAAATACTGTCTTTCAATCATTAAGGGACTATGAGGACTTTTTACTAACTCTTGATCATTATAGCTTTGACTGGCAGAATACATAAAGTTATCTCCTTAATTTACTTGAGACATGATTGCAGAAATTATGAACAGGACTTTAAAAGATCAATTAGAAAATTATACAGCACAAAATAACTTAATTAGGAATAAAGATGACTAACTAGTCTGCATAATTAACAAAAATTGCAAGAGATACACACTTTAAGAAAAGATAACTGACTGGAACTTGACTTGGCAAGAAAAATAACACTTTAATATTCAAGAAGTCTTACTTTAATTTGAACTAACTGCAAGGTGAGTTTTCTTTACTTTTAATTTCAACAATAATTGCAATAAGAAATTAATAATTCAATGCAAAAATAATTATATAAAATCAATAATTCTTATGCAAAGAGGAACAACTGATAAAACATGGCAAAATAAAAGGAGAATTGCACAAAACAATTAAAATATTCACTGACAACAATTGAAATAAAGTTACTTCTTAAATCACTGAGAAAACTGCAATTGAATATTAATTATCACTCTTGCAACATTGAACAATTTACTTTAACACATAGTAAACAATCTAAGAATTTATGAAAGCAAAATAGAATACTGGAAAAGTTCAATTGCACAAAATCAGTTGCTGGAATTATCAATAGTCAATAAAATTGCACTGGGGAAAAATTTTGCAACACAAGAAACAAAGATATTAGAAATTAACTAGTTTGAACACTCTTACTCTTAATTGCAAGCAAAGCAAGGTAACTTAATGAAACAATTATTGAAACAATTCACTAAGAACACTGACTTTAATCAAACTTAAGAGTGAACTTGTTCAAACAACATTGAACATGAATAAAAAATGAACAAGATATTTAACAAGAAAATAAAATAACACTTACAGGAGATGGAGTACAACATCAAAGATACTCAACTGTTGGACTTAGTACACAAAATTATTCTTGGTCTTACGACTTGTTCGGTAAGAATCTACATATATATTATTAGGTACTGCACACAGAAGGTATGGTAATATATTCTGTGGAAGTAAAACAAATGAGACAATGGCAGAGAAAATAATAACTCAGTTAGTGATAACACTGAATTAAAATTGTAATTCAATTAATTGGAAGGAAAAAAAAATTATATAGTTTCTGGGACAAGCAAAATTAATTAAAAATAATAACAAAACAAGGGTAAACGACTGAATAGTAACTCTGGGATAGAACACTTAATTCAACTCAAGAATTAACAGGAAACACAGGAACAATTCTGGAAAAAAATTATTGGAACACAACAATAATAAGGGAAATAACACAAGGGATAACTGATTTAAAATGCACACAATACTCAGTAAAACTACACTTACTGCAGATGGGATAAAGCACAACACTATATGGAAAATAAGAGACACAAAATAAACAGATAACACTAGAAAACAATTATTGCAAGAAGGGAATCGAAATTAACACAGTCTACAAAGAAATCACAAGTCTCAGGATAACACAAAGTTCACTATAACTGAGAACAATAACTCAACAATCGCAAATGTCTCTAATTATCTGAAAAACAAGATAAATGTCTCTAGGCTGTAGAACGTTGATAGCGGTGATTGAAGCTGGAGTGGGTGAAGGTCTCGTCTGCTCCACTACACTCGGCGACTCTCAAAGGATTTGCGCTTAACTATGAAGAACTACGAATCTAGGTTTTACATCGTTGGTGCACAAGCACGAAGAAACACACTCAGGACTCTTGACCCGATTCGTAGTCAATAAAAATTCTCGTAGGACCCAGTATAAGGGTGAAATAAGACACATGTGGTGCTGGGGCTGCCGCGTGGTTGAGTTGTGGTAAGAGCGGCTGAGTGAGTCACGAGGTCCCACACTCTGGGCTGCTGTCCCACTTCTACTAGACACGAGAATCCAAAGCCAGGGTAGGGTGGCTTAGAAAAACCCAGAATACCACAGGGATGGTATTAACACTCAAAACAGCAATACACTGGAGCACAAAGACGATAAGGAATGCGGGGACTCATATGGCTTGCCGGCTTACTTCTCAGAGTCAGCTGGGTTGGCTTGCTGGCTTAAATACACACGCTCAGCTAGGTTAGTCTTGCTGGCTTATCGCTAGGCTGGCTTGAACAGGTTGGATGTCTTGGTGGCTGGGCACCGGGTCTACCCCTCGAAGGTTTTAACAAATAAGAGATAAGGCACTTAGTGTAGACAGGTTGACAAATGCTGGCTTGGAGTGTTGGTAGCTGGTAGCATCTGTAGGCCTACACGGTCACACAAAATGTCCGCTGTCTTGGTAGAGTTATCACCGTATATTACCGTAATTGAAAGAATTATGAGCCCATCGCTGTCACCATTTATCACATGGGGTTCTTGGAGATAAAAGGTAGTCAAAGGGAAACTCCTTGTGGGTGGTAACAGGATATATTAAGTAAGAGAAGAGCAGTACCCAGCGCCGCACCTGTTCTGTCTCCTAGGCCTACCTTGAGAATGGGGGAGACGCTTCTCTCTGCGCGCACACATGCGCGGGTCTCTGACGTCACAAGTAACAAGGGATCACAAATATAATATAAGAAAAATTACTTATAATACACTTCACAAGTATATCAATATGCTTCAGTACATACTACTGACATGTACTCACCTAGTTGTACTCACCTAGTTGTGGTTGCAGGGGTCGATTCATAGCTCCTGGCCCCGCCTCTTCACTAGCCACTACTGGGTCTCTCTCCCTTCGCCGTGAGCCTTATCATACCTCTTCTTAAAGCTATGAATGGATCCTGCCTCCACTACATCGCTTCCCAAGCTATTCCACTTCCTTACCACTCTGTGACTGAAGAAATACTTCCTAACATCCCTGTGATTCATCTGAGTCTTCAACTTCTAGCTGTGCCCCCTTGTTGCTGGGTCCCATCTCTGGAAAATTCTGTCTCTGTCCACCTTGTCAATTCCTCTCAGCATTTTATATGTCGTTATCATGTCCCCTCTTACTCTCCTGTTCTCCAATGTTGTCAGGTCGATTTCCCTTAACCTCTCCTCATAGGACATGCCCATTAGCTCCGGGACTAGTCGTGTTGCAAACCTTTGCACTTTCTCTAGTTTCTTTATGTGCTTGGTTAGGTGTGGGTTCCAAACTGGTGCTGCGTACTCCAGTATGGGCCTGACGTACACAGTGTACAGGGTTCTGAACGATTCCTTGTTAAGATGTCGAAATGCTGTTCTTAGTTTTGCTAGGCGCCCGTATGCTGCAGCAGTGATTTGGTTGATGTGCATCTCAGGAGATGTGCCTGGTGTTATACTCACCCCAAGATCTTTTCCTTAGTGAGGTTTGTAGTCTCTGGCTCCCTAGACTGTACTCCGCCTGCGGTCTTCTTTGCCCTTCCCCAATCTTCATGACTTTGCACTTGGTGGGGTTTAACTCCAGGAGCCAATTCCTGGACCAGTCCTGCAGCCTGTCCAGATCCCTTTGTAGTTCTGCCTGTGTGTGTGTGTGTGTGTGTGTGTGTGTGTGTGTGTGTGTGTGCGCTCGCTTCTGTGTCTTTCTCCTGGAGTGTTATCATAAGAACATAAGAAAGAATGAACACTGCAGCAGGCCTACTGGCCCATGCGAGGCAGGTCCAAGTCTCCCACCGGCTTAAGTCAATGCCCCGACCCAGCCAGGTCAGGTTACATTCACATAAGGAAGGAGCACAGCATCCGACCTAGTAGCACAAGCTAGTCAGGTCCAACTCACACCCACCTGCACCCACTCATATATTTATCTAGCCTATTTTTAAAACTACACAACGTTTTAGCCTCTATAACTGTACTCGGGAGTTTGTTCCACTCATTGACAACTCTATTACCAAACCAATGCTTTCATATATCGTTCCTGAATCTGAATTTATCCAACTTAAAGCCATTGCTGCGAGTCCTGTCAATACTAGATATTTTTAGCACGCTATTTACATCCCCTTTATTTATTCCTGTTTTCCATTTATACACCTCAATCATATCCCCCCTAATTCTACGCCTTTCTAGAGAGTGCAGATTCAGGGCCCTCAGTCTATCCTCATAGGGAAGATTTCTGATACATGGGATCAACTTTGTCATCTTCCTTTGTACGTTTTCCAGAGCATTTATATCCATTCTGTAATAAGGTGACCAAAACTGTGCAGCATAATCTAGATAAGGCCTAACCAAGGATATATAGAGTTGAAGAACAACCAGAGGACTCCTATTATTTATGCTTCTTGATATGATGCCAAGGATTCTGTTCGCTTTATTGCGAACACTTATGCACTGCTGTCTTGGTTTTAGATTACTGCTAACCAGAACTCCCAAATCCTTTTTGCAATCAGTAGTATTAAGATCTACATTATTTAGTTTATATGTGGCATGGTTATTGTCTTATGCAATATACAGAACTTTGCATTTATCTTTATTAAACTGCATCTGCCAATTCTCCGACCACTGCATCAGTCTATTCAAATCTTCCTGGAGTGCTCTAATGTTCTCATTTGAATGAATTGGACGGCCTATTTTGGTGTCATCGGCAAACTTGCTTATGTCTCTATTTATTCCCTCATCTATGTCGTTTATGTAGATTGTGAACAACAAGGGGCCCAATACTGACCCCTGTGGAACACCGCTTGTGACGCTTCCCCACTCTGATTTCTCTCCATTTATGCAAACTCTCTGCTGCCTATTTGTCAACCATGCCTCTATCCAGGAAAAAATTTCTCCTATTCCGTGTGCCTTAATTTTCCTCAATAGTCTCTGATGTGGGACTCTATCAAAAGCATTACTGAAGTCCATATACACAATATCATATTCATTACCATGATCTACCTCCTCAAATACCTTAGTGAAAAAAATTATTAAATTTGTAAGGCAGGAACGCCCTTTTGTATAACCGTGCTGAGATTCGTTGATTAATTTATGCTTTTCAAGATGGCTACGAATTGCCTCGGCAATTATTGATTCCATAAATTTTCCCACTATGGAGGTTAGGCTTATTGGTCTATAGTTCGAAGCTAAGGACCTGTCACTTGCTTTGAAAATAGGTATTACATTTGCCATTTTCCACTTATCTGGCACAATGCCAGTTTGCAGTGATATGTTGAAAAGATTAGCCATAGGTTTGCTAAGCTCCTCTTTACATTCCTTTAGAACCCTTGCATACAGTTCATCAGGCCTGGTTATTTGTTAGGTTTTAATTTATCTATTTGTCTAAGGATCATGTCACTTGTGACCCTAATCGTGCATAGTTTACTATCGTCCTGTTCTACATAATTTATTATTTCTGGAATATCGCTAGTATCTTCCTGTGTAAAAACTGAGAGGAAGTAAGTGTTAAAAATTCTACACATTTCCTTATCACTGACGGTGAGCTGACCTGAGTAACTTTTGAGTGGGCCTATCTTGTCCCTAATCTTACTTCTGTATACCTGAAAAAATCTTTTTGGGTTAGTCTTCGATTCTCTTGCAACTTTAACCTCATAGTCTCTTTTTGCTTTTCATATTCCCTTTTTTATTTCTCTCTTTAACTGAATATATTGATTACTTAATTGCCCCTCTCCTCTTTTGGTTCGCCTATATATGCCTCTCTTTTGACCAATGAGATGTTTTAATCTATTGTTAATCCATTTAGGATCATTTTTGTTTGATCTGATTTCCCTATTAGAAACTTAAGTTGTCTGAGCAGCTAGAACTATTCTCTGGAAAACGTCATATTGGCAATCACCACCTACCTGACCCACTGTCAGGTCATTCCAGTTCAGCCCACCCAGGTAATTTTTCGGTCCTATGAAATCAGCTAGGCGGAAGTCAGGAACAGAGACTTGATTGCCATTATTAGGGTAATTCCATGATATATTAAAACTGAGTGATTTGTGATCACTTTCCCCAAGCTCATCATTAACCTCAAGATTATTAATTAGTGATTCCCTGCTGGCAAGAACCAAGTCTAGCAGGTTATTTCCTCTAGTTGGTTCTGTCACCAACTGTTTCAAAAAACAATCCTGAATCGTACCAAGAAAGTCACTTGACTCTAAATTTCCTGACAAATTGCTCCAGTCAATTTGTCTAAAGTTGAAATCTCCCATTAACACAACATTTTCATATATAGATGCCTTATGAATTTCATCCCATAGAAGTTTACTGCACTCCCTATCAAGATTTGGGGGCCTGTTAATCACACCCAAGATTAGTTTTACACGGCCCTCAAGAAGCTGTAACCAAACAGATTCAGTGGCTGACGCTTCTAATTTTATATCTTGTACAACACAACAATATAAATTGTCTCTGACATACATCGCTACTCCACCACCCTTCCTGTTGACCCTATCAGTGTGGAATAATTTATAGCCTTGTATGTGACATTCAGAAGGCAACTCTCTATCTTTCAGATTGAACCAGGTCTCTGGTATAGCAATAATATCTATGTTTCCTGCACTTGCAATTAATCTTAGCTCATCTATCTTATTTCTTACACTCCTGCTATTAGTATAGTAAACCTTAAGGGAGCAAGTCTCTTGTTTCCCTATGCTGTCTCCCTTTGTTTGCTGACCTGATCCGTTGTCTTTATTTGCAACTTTATGATGAATTTCTTTTATACACTTACTGTTTTCAGCCCTAGTGTTGCAAACTGACTGTTTCATACACACACCCATACCTCTATCCTCTATCAGTTTAAAATCCTAGGCATGTCAGCAATGGCCCTATCGATCGAGTTGGCAAGTGCTTCCACCCCTGTCCCAGAGAAATGTACCCTATCCCTTGCATACATATCATGTTTGCCATAAAAGTTGTCCCAGTTGTCAATGAATGGGATTGTAAGTTCCTTGCAGTATCTGTCTAGCCAGCAATTTACACCAATTGCCCTAGACAACCATTCATTTCCCCCTCCCCTTCTAGGCAAGATGCTACATATAATTGGGACCCCTCCCTTAGACTTAATTAGCTCTATAGCTGACCTGTACTTATCATGCAACTCTTCTCTCAATATCATTTCCACCAGCAATGAGACAGATAATGGGCTTGTTCCCATTACCTGACATGATATTATCCAACCTGTTGACTATGTCACCAACACCAGCTCCAGGGAAGCACACCCTCTCTCTCACCTTCTTATTCTGATTACAGAAAGCACTTTCCATATATCTTACCTGTGAGTCACCCACCACAAGAATTCGCTTACCTCTATTAGCAGGGGAAGTAGTACCTTTACCTTCACTGACCACTGAAGTACACTCATCCTGAAGAACAGAGAAGTAATTTCCTACCTTCAAATTTTCTCTATTAACTTTCCTTATTTTGATGCTCCTCCCATTACTGGGAATCACTCGCCACTCGCCACTCGAGACCTTACTCCTGGTAGCCTTTTCTTCCTCACCCTCCTCGCAGGGAGTGGCAGACTGCCCCTCACTGCTGGTATCCCTATTCCCCTCCACCACTCCGGCCACCTCACTCTCACTTCCAAACCCAATGAGGTGAACCTTAAGTCTCCTAATTTCCTCCTGGAGAAGCAGGACCTCACTCTCACTTCCAAACCCATTGAGGTGAATCTTCAACCTCCTAATTTCCTCCTGGAGAAGCAGGACCTCTTCCTTCAACACTCCAACCTCACATTTTAAAACACTGTAGCAGCTAGCCATGATTGTAACCCTCCAAACTAATTCCCAAAGCGTCTCAGGGACTGCGATTTCATTGATCGAGGCTCAGCTGAATAATAAGCAAGAGTGAGTTTACATAATTACCAATAAATTAAAATGTGGAGCAGTAGTAAGACACTGTCTACAAGGGACAGTTATGTTTTGTTATCTACTGGCATGACGTAGGTGAGGGTATGAAATGCGATAAAAGTAAAGCTACTGATGTTGAAAGAGAAGTAATTGTAGTTCTGTGTAGCCTACCTTCAAATTCTTTCTATAACTGGAAAATGAACACACAGTGCCCTGCCTTTATGTCTGTACAAAATCACCATTAAAATATGTTCATGTTTACCAACAATTCCAATGTCCAGAAACCGAAATTCTTGATCCTCCTTGGAAGAGAAGTGGCCTTCAGTGCCAGTCAGGGTCTCTCTTTAATATACCTCAGCGTATCTTCCCTTTTCACATTCTCTATCAGCCTCTTCTCAATCAGCAGCTTCACAATCTTTCAGTTACCTGAGCTAATTTCAGCATTATTTTCTAACTGATCTTGCAGTTTGTTCAGGAAATTTTCAAAAACCTTGTCATTTCTTCATTGATTAATCTCCTTATTCGTTTAATGTTATCTTCCTCTGATATACATCTGACTGTAGATCTGGTATGTATTTTGTTTACCAGAAACAGTACTGATCCTAGTACCAATCCTTGAGGTATCCTGCTCTTTAGTTCTTTACTTTCTGGCATATCTTCTTGAAGAATCAATCTTAATCTCTTTTCAGTAAAATACTCTTTGATTATGCAGAGTATATTCCCTGTAATTCTTGGCAGCACCTCAAGTTTTTTCCCCAGTTTATTGTGAGGAACAGTAACAAATGTCTTTTCGAAGTCAAAGAATATGTAAGCTGATTAGTAGTCTTACTAACCTGCTTACATATTGACATTTGACTTCACAAAAACTGTGCTGATCGCTTGCTATACTTGTCATGAAACTCCCACAGACTTATAAGACACAATTTGTCATCTCTGAGCCTGTGTTGGTTAGTATATATGAAATTACCTCATTGCAAGTGCTCTACCACTATTCTTTTGATTATCTTTATGATATGCGAGTCTTTCTTCTTTCTTATAAAATGAGACTTCATTTACGGACTTGTTTTTCCCAGAATTCTTGTTTCCTAGTGTGATTCTGTGATCATTTGTGGGACTTATCTTTCTACAAGCTTCTAAACATCCTTAATCAGTTGGGGTATGTGTATTCTACGATGAGCTCAACTATGTACAGTGTGTACAAAATCCTGATATATGTAAGGACACTTGAGAACAAATTTTCCTGGATACGTTTCGGTCATAGGACCGTCAGAATGCTATTCATAAGAGGCAATCAATGAAGGTTTGTGGTCATCTAATTACCAATGTCACTAGGTAGCCGTGGAAGCAAGCAGCATTATCGTATGTCTTATAATTTTTGAGATGTAGTAATTGCCAGCCTTTTCTTCTATAGTGTTGAAAATAATAGAGAATGATGCTTTTATACAATAGTGCCTTTTCTTATCAGGTTCTTTGTAGACCGTTTCTTTGTCAAACTAATTTATAAAAAAGGCCCTATGTAGACTATGTACTGCTGGTGTCACATCGGTTCCTAGAATATTTGCTTTCTAGATAGGTTGAATTTATTTTATGAGTATCTCTTGGGGAGATCGTTTTGTATGGTTCTTTATTGCTGCATGTGACACATGCATGTGTCACATGCATGTGTCACATGCATGTCTCTTCCTAGCGAGGACTTCGATAGAGAATGTGAAAAGGGAAGCTACACTGAGGTATATTAAAGAGAGACCCTGACTGGCACTGAAGGCCACTTCTCTTCCAAGGAGGATCAAGAATTTCGGTTTCTGGACATTGGAATTGTTGGCAAACATGAACATATTTTAATGGTGATTTTGTACAGACATAAAGGCAGGGCACTGTGTGTTCATTTTCCAGTTATAGAAAGCATTTGAAGGTAGGCTACACAGAACTACAATTACTTCTCTTTCGACATCAGTAGCTTTACTTGTATCGCATTTCATACCCTCACCTACGTCATGCCAGTAGATAACTAAACATAACTGTCCCTTATAGACAGTGTCTTACTACTGCTCCACATTTTAATTTATTGCTATTTATGTAAACTCACTCTTGCTTATTATTCAGCTGAGCCTCGATCAATGAAATCACTTTCCCTTAAGCACTGGCTGCTGGTGCTCTCTGTAGGAGCCTCGAGCGCGAGGCTCTTTGAAAAGCCGAACTGAAATTCAGATAAATATCGCCACATTCATTTTCATTATGTCATTTGACGGATAAAATATAGAAAACATTTTTGTTGTTGTTGTTGTATGATTATTTCCAGCAGTCTGTAGTAATAGTGAACGCTTCCCATGTTGAACACTAATATATACATACAAACCGAGTGAGCATATTCTGTGATGAGTTTCACACTTTGTTTGCAACCCTGAAGGAATGTTTGAACATAGAAGTACATGTTGTTGTATTTAGGGAACAGAAACAAAAATTAATGCAGTTTTCTAGCTATTTTTTTCTGCAAAGTAAATTATTTCGCCTATGAAACATGCAACTAATTACAGTTAGATAAATTATTTTAGAATAACCTACAAAATGGAAAAATGGGGTAAAATTTGTTTTACCTCTTATTAAGAGCTGGAACAATTGGACTGCCCTTTGGAGCGATCATTGCAAACATTATCTTCAGAAACTCTTCTCTGGACCCGTAAAAGGAACAAATGCCTGGAAAAAATGTTTCATTACAGTGTAAAATGAAATAACGAAACACATGCACACACACATGCATATCTGAGGCGCACACCAACTATATAACTGCTGCAGCACTTGGGCGCCTGGCAAACCTAAGAATAGCATTCCGACACTTCAGTAAGGAATCATTCAAGACTGTACAACGTGTACGTTAGGCCCATATTGGAGTATGCAGCACCAGTTTGGAACCCACACCTGGTCAAGCACTTCAAGAAATTAGAGAAAGTGCAAATGTTTCCAACAAGACTAGTCCTGGAGCTAAGGGCATGTCTTACAATTAAGGGAAATTGCCTTGACGACACTGGACGTCAGGAGGGATAGAGGGACATGATAACGACATTTAAAATACTGGGAGGACAAAGACAGGATGTTCCAGAGATGGGACACAGAAATAAGGGGCCACAATTGGAAGTTGAAAACTCATGTGAGTCAGAGTGATGTTAGGATGTATTTCTTCAGTCTCAGAGTTGTCAGGAAGTGTTATAGTCTGGAAAGGGACGTTGTGGAGGCAGGATCAATACATAGTTTTAAGATGAGGTTTGATAACACTCATAGAGCAGGGATAGAGAGGACCTAGTAGCAATCAGTGAAGAGGCGGTACTCTCCCGGCCTGGGTCTTTTCCAGATGGTGACCCGGCCTTGGCTCCCTGTCGTGGGAGTGTCTTGAGACCTATGTCTCCCATGGTAGGAGGAACAAGTACCTCCTCATCGTTGGGACCAAATGTCCCCAGGCCTAGCCACATTTCCCGCCCTCACGGGGCTCGTAGGGAGAAGCTAGGCCTCTCTGGTCTGCCATCTTCCCAGCCCAAGAGGAGCTAATGGGAATGGCAGTCTTGCAGGTGCAGGTGGTAGCAACCTCTGGCTCAGGAACCTACCCTCCCTAGAAGGGCTGGGCATGGTGACTACGTTGCATCCCAAGAGCCATGACTAGACCCTGCAACCACAAACAGGTGAGTACACACACACATACACACACACACACACACACACACACAGTGGCCTAGTGGGTAAAGCTCTTGCTTCACGCACGGAGGGGCCGGATTCAATTCCCGGTGGGGCAGAATCATTTCGAAGTGTTTCCTTACATACACATACACACACACATATATACAACAGGCCTAGTGTCTAATTGACATGTGCCTAGGACAAAAATAGTAACTAACTAACACACACACACACACACACACACACACACCCTGTCCCCACCCTAGCAAATGAAAACCCACCGTCACAGTTACCCCCACCCCCACCTCAAACTCCACCCCACCTGCCCATACCCCAACCATACAATCACCCCCACCCATGCTGCAACCCCCTGCGGGCACCCTGCCAACACCCCCAACCCACCAAGATCTCCCCAGGGCCACAGTATTGGAAACAAGGTTGAAGGTTTGGTACACAAACGCGGATGGAATTACGAATAAGTATGAAGAGTGGAATGAAAGAATAGATGAGGCATCCCCAGACATCATAGCGGTCACAGAAACTAAACTAAATGAGACAGTAACAGATGCAATCTTCCCACAGGGATATCAGATCCTGAGGAAAGATAGGAGGAGCAGGGGGGGAGGAGGGGTCGCACTGCTTGTAAGGCACCGTTGGAGATTCGAGGAAATGGTAGGAGTGGAGGTGGGTAGAGAACGGGACTTCATAGTAGGTACCATCCAGTCTGGGGAGCATAAGATAGTCATTGCAGTGATGTATAACCCACCACAGAACTGCAGGAGGCCAGGAGAAGAATACGATGAGAACAACAGAGCGATGGTGTACACCCTGGCGGAGGTGGCAAGAAAAGCACACATGAGAAGAGCGAAGCTACTGGTCATGGGAGATTTCAACCACAGGGAGATCGACTGGGAGAACCATGAACCACGTGGGGGTCCAGAAACTTGGAGAGCCAAGATGATGGACGTGGTACTGGAAAACCTGATGCACCAACATGTCAGGGACACGAGAGAGAGAGAGAGGAGAAGATGAACCAGCAAGACTGGACCTTGTATTCACCCTGAACAGCTCAGATATTGAAGACATAACACACGAGAGCCCCCTGGGAGCCAGTCACCATATGGTGCTTAGCTTTGAGTACATTGTAGAGCTACAGGTGGAGAGGGAAAACAGTACCGATAGAGACAAACCAGACTTTAAAAGAGGAAACTACACGGGCATGAGGCTTTTCCTGCAGGACGTTCAGTGGGAAAGGAAATGGAAGGACTGACAATAAATGAAATGATGGAATACGTAGGGGCAAAGTGCAAGGAGGCAGAGGAACGGTTTATACCCAGAGGCAAAGGATTAAATGGGAAGGCCAGAAAGAGCCCTGGTTTACCCAAAGGTGCAGGGAGGCAAAGACTCAGAGTATCAGAGAATGGAAACGGTACAGAAGGCAAAGAACCCAAGTAAACAAAGAGATTAGTAGAAGAGCTAGAAACGATTATGCACAAGTACGGAGGGAGGCCCAGAAACAGTACGAAAATGACATAGCATCGAAAGTTAAGTCCGACCCGAAACTGATGTACAGTCACATCAGAAGGAAGACAACAGTCAAGGACCAGGTGATAAGGCTGAGGAGAGAAGATGGGAACTCACAAGTAATGATCAAGAGGTATGTGAGGAGCTCAACTTGAGGTTTAAGGAAGTATTCACAATGGAGGAAGGAAGGCAGCTGGGTAGACAGGACGTGGTTCGTCACCAACAAGGGATGTACCAAGTGCTAGAGGGCATACACACAACTGAGGAGGAAGTGAAGCAGTTACTCAGTGACCTCGATACCTCAAAGGCGATGGGTCCGACAATATCTCCCCGTGGGTTCTTCGGGAAGGAGCTGAGGTTCTGAGTGTGCCACTTACCATAATATTCAACACATCCCTTGAAACTGGGCAGCTACCTGAGGTATGGAAGAAGGCCAACGTAGTCCCCATTTTTAAAAAAAGGAGACAGAAAAGAGGCACTAAACTATAGACCGGTGTCACTTACATATATAGTGTGCAAAGTCCTGGAGAAAATCATCAGGAAAAGAATGGTGGAACACCTTGAGCTGAACAGGATAATAAACACCAGACAGCACGGATTCCGGGAAGGCAAATCCTGTGTAACAAACCTCCTAGAGTTCTATGATAAAGTAACAGAGGTAAGGCAGGAGAGAGAAGGGTGGGTTGATTGCGTTTTCCTGGACTGCAGGAATGCCTTCGACACAGTTCCTCACATGAGATTAGTAAAGAAGTTGGAAGAACAAGCAGGTATAACAGGAAAGGCACTGGAATGGATCAGGGAATACCTCAAAGGGAGGCAACAACGGGTCATGGTGCGTGGTGAGGTATCACAGTGGGCGCCTGTGACGAGCGGTGTACCGCAGGGATCAGTCCTAGGACCAGTGTTATTCCTGGTATATGTAAATGACATGACAGACGGGATAGACTCAGAAGTGTCTCTATTCGCGGATGATGTGAAAATAATGAGGAGAATCACATCGGAAGAGGACCAGGCAGGGCTGCAAACAGACCTGGACAAGCTCGACATCTGGTCTAGCAATTGGCTTCTCGAATTCAATCCTCCAAATGCAAAGTCATGAGGATCTGAGAAGGGCAAAGAAGACCGCTGACAGAGTACAAGCTAGGCGGACAAAGGCTACAAACCTCGACAAAGGAGAAAGACCTTGGAGTGAGTATAACGCTCAGCACGTCTCCGGAGGCACACATCAACCAGATAACTGCGGCAGCATATGGGCGACTGGCAAACCTAAGATTAGCGTTCCGTTACCTTAACAAGGAATCGTTCAAGACACTGTATACCGTGTACGTCAGGCCCATACTAGAATATGCAGCACCAGTCTGGAACCCACACCTGGTCAAGCACGTAAAGAAACTAGAGAAAGTGCAAAGGTTTGCGACAAGGTTAGTTCCACAACTCAGGGGTCTGTCTTATGAAGAAAGATTGAGGGAAATAGGACTAACAACACTGGAGGAAAGAAGGGTCAGAGGAGACATGATAACGACATACAAAATACTGCGGGAATTGACAAGGTAGACAGTGACAGGATGTTTCAGAGAGGGAACACAGAAACAAGGGGACACAACTGGAAGCTGAAGACTCAGATGAGTCAAAGGGATGTCAGGAAGCATTTCTTCAGCCACAGAGTAGTCAGGAAGTGGAATAGTCTAGAGAAAGATATAGTGGAGGCAGGAACCATACATAGTTTTAAGACAAGGTATGATAAAGCTCATGGAGCAGGGAGAGCAGAGACCCAGTAGCAGACAGCGAAGAGGCGGGGCCAGGAGCTGAGTCTCGACCCCTGCAACCACAATTAGGTGAGTACACGCACGCAAACTATAAGAACAGATTTTTTATTTTTTTCAGAAATTTAAGCTCTAAAGGTGCAATTGTTTTTCCAGCTTAAATAATTCCATTTTAAATAAAGGTGTGAATATTATTAGTATAACTTAGGCTTCAATAAACCAAACAGACGAAGAAGTCACATATTAATTTAATGAATACTGCAAATAATCCATTAGTTGTCTTGTTTTGTATTAATCATGTTTGAGGCTTTTATTAACACAATGTTATTTAAAGACAATAATGCAAAGAGCTTTTATACAAGGTAATAAATCTGTCGTATTACATAAGAGGAAACAATTCATAATAATGTTATAAATGATAAAACATAAAATTTAGCCCTATATATATTTTATTAATATTAATAAAACAAAGTAAGTTACGTCTCTTAGTCAGAAAAATCTGAAATTATTGAAGGTAAAGACGGAATAAATAACGTCTTATTAAGTTATTGAAGAATATTATAATGAGCTCTTTTAAACTTACCTGTTTTAGTGAAGTCACCAGCAACATAAGACTTGACGCCAGTGTCAGGAACCATCAGGACGTGGTCTCCACGTCTCACCAGCGTCTCTACTGCTTCAGTGAAGTGTCGACGTGTTATAAGTATTAGTCGACCAACCTTGTCTGTGTCGGCTATTTCTCGGTATATACCAGACTCAGCTGACTGAAACCCGGATTTAAAATAAATTCTTATATATAACATGAGTATCAATCAGTGTAAATACATATGGGAAATAACCACAAAATTGTAAAAATAATAGATCAACAGAATAATTTTAAAGCTGAAATATAACTATGACCTCAGATTTGGACTCACGTAGGACTCTACTCACTGATATTAGAAGAGTAATGAAGATTTTGACAGGACACATTAAAAAAATATTAAGAGAGACTTATCAGGCATACCTGAAAATGCTCTTGAATTATATTCATAATAAATTTATCTAATTTTTACAATCTTGAAAATATATTCAGATTGCAATTAATATTTTTTTTATGAAACTATATTTAATTACATTTCTTTCAGCCATGGACTAGCATGATGGAACATTCCATTGGATAGTTAAAATCTCCAACATGAATAAACAGAGCATTAGACTCTTGTCCAGTTATTTTGTTATAATCTTAGTTCAGGACTTTTTCCAGTTTGTCCTTAATAAATTTTATTGAACACTTATCAGCATTTTGGGGGAAATTCTTAATGAAATTATGTTTTACTGTTTTAAGATTTTTTAAACCAATCTTTCGTAACCTAATTTTTTGTTATCATCATCACCTTACTCTTTCCTATATTCACTTTTAATTTTCTTCTCTTACATACCCTACCAAACTCATCCACCAACCTCTACAACTTTTCTTCAGAATCTCCCAAAAGCACAGTGTCATCAGCAAAAAGCATCAATGACAACTCCCACTTTGTGTTAGATCCTTTATCTTTTAACCCCACACCTCTTGCCAACACCCGAGCATTCACTTCTCTTACAACCCCAACTATAAATATATTGAACAACCACGGTGACATCACACATCCCTGTCTAAGACCTACTTTTACTGGGAAATAATCTCCCTCTCGCCTACACACTCTAACCTGACTCTCACTATCATCGTAAAACTCTTCTCTGTTTTCAGTAACCTACCTCCTATTCCATACACTTGCAATATCAGGCACATTGCACAGTTTGATTTTAGCAGATTTATGGCATACACAAATTTTCAGTCTGTGTATTCGGAAACAAAGTCCCTTACTTTTTGCCTAACGCACCGATTTTGTTTATTCTGCACAACACATATGTAAACGTAAAACAGGAATTGGTAGTCTTGACAGCAGTTGATTCAATTTTCTTTATTTTTGGCTTCAATCCTTACTATAAGACTAATTTTCTTTCCTTGCGCCTAGTATACTCTTCCTGGTGTGGGGGATAAATCTTGGTCTACCCTGTAAGACGCTGGTATGCATATCTCACCTTCTCTGTCTTCACCTGAATATATATCTATTTGAATCTTAGGAAGATATCCTGAAACTTCAATTGTACGAACACTGAGAATTTGTGGCTGCATAGTTAATGGTCAACCCACTACTGAAAAAAGTAATCCCACTTAAGAACATAAGAAAGAAGGAACACTGCAGGTCCAATTCTCCCACCGGCTTAAGCTAATGTCTTTACCTAGTCAGGTCAGTCACATTCACTTAAGGAAGGAGCAGAGCATCTGACCTAGTCAGGTCCAACTCATACCCACCTACACCCACCCATGTATTTATCCAACCTATTTTTAAAACTACACAACGTCTTAGCTTCAATGACGGTACTCGGGAGTTTGTTCCACTCATCCACAACTCTATTACCAAATCAGTGCTTTCCTATATCCTTCCTGAATATGAATTTTTCCAGCTTAAAATCATTGCTGCGAGTCCTGTCTATGCAAGATATTTTTAGCACGCTATTTACATCCCCTTTATTAATTCCTGTTTTCCATTTATACACCTGAATCATATTTCCCCTAATTCTACGCCTTTCTAGAGAGTGCAGATTCAGGGTCCTCAGTCTATCCTCATAGGGAAGATTTCTGATACATGGGATCAACTTAGTCATCCTCATTTATACGTTTTCCAGTGCATTTATATCCATTCTGTAATACGGTGACCAAAACTGTCCAGCATAATATAAATGAGTACTAACCAAAGATATATAGAGTTGAAGAACAACCTGAGGACTTCTATTTTTTATTTATACTTATTGATATGAAGCCAAGGATTCTGTTAGTTTTATTGCGAACACTTATACACTGTTGTCTTGGTTTCAGATTACTGCCAACCAGAACTCCTAAATCCTTCTCGCAACCGGTAATATTAAGATCTACATTATTTAGTTTATATGTGGCATGGTTATTTTCCTGTACAACATTTAGAACTTTTCATTTGTCTATATTAAACTGCATCTGCCACTTCTCCGACCACTGCATCAATCTATTCAAATCATCCCGGAGTGCTCTAATGTCCTCATTAGAATGAATTGGACGGCCTATTTTTGTCATCAGCAAATTTGCTTATGTGGCTATTTATTCCCTCATCTATGTCGTTTATGTAAATTGTGAACAACAAGGGGCCCAAAACTGACCCCTGTGAAACACCGCTTGTGACATGCCCCCATTCTCATTTCTCCCCTTTTAAGCAAGGTCTCTGCTGCCTATTTGTCAACCATGGAAAAAAATTCTCCTATTCCGTGTGCCTTAAGTTTTCTCAACAGTCTCTGATATGGGACTCTATCGAAAGCCTTACTGAAGTCCATATACACAATATCATATTCAATACCATGATCTACCTCCTCATATACCTTAGTGAAGAAAGTTTGTAAATTCATAAGACAGGAACGCAAATTTGTAAAACGGTGGTGAGATTCATTAATCAATTTATGCTTTTCAAGATGGCCACGAATTGCCTCGGCAATTATTGATTCCATAAATTTTCCCACTATGGAGGTAAGGCTTATCGGTATATAGTTCGAAGCTAAGGACCTGTCACCTGCCTTGTAAATAGGTATTACATTTGCCATTTTCCACTTGACTGGCACTATGCCAGTTTGTAGTGATATATTGAAAAGATTTGCCAAAGGTTTGCTAAGTTCCTCTTTACATTCCTTTAAAACTCTCGCAAACAGTTCATCAGGGCCTGGGGATTTGTTAGGTTTTAATTTCTCTATTTGTCTGAGGACCATGTCACTAGTTACCCTAATAGTGCATAGTTTATTATCGTCCTGTTCTACATAATTTATTATTGCTGGAATTTCGCAAGTATCTTCCTGAGTAAAAACTGAGAGGAAGTAAGTGTTGAAAAGTTCACACATTTCCTTATCACTGGCAGTGATCTGACCTGAGTTACTCATAAGTGGGTCTATCTTGTCCCTAATCTTACTTCTGTATACGTGAAAGAACCCTTTTGGGTTAGTCTTCGAATCCCTTGCGACTTTAGCCTCATAATCCTTTTTTGTTTTACTTATTCCTTTTTTTTTATATCTCTCTTTAATTGAATATATTGATTTCTTAACTGCCCATCCCTCTTTTCATACACCTATATGTGTCTCTCTTTTGACCAATGAGATGTTTTAATCTATTGTTTATCCAGTTGGGATAATTTTTGTTAGATCTAAGTTGTCTGGGCAGCTAGCACTATGCTCTGAAACACGTCATATTAGCAACCAACACCACCTACCTGACCCATAGTCTAGTTATCCCAATTTAGCCCACCCAGGTAATTTCTCAGTCCCATGAAGTCGGCCAAGTGGAAATCTGGGACAGAGACTTGATTGACGTTATCTGGGTAATTCCATGATATATTGAAATTAAGTAATTTGTGATCGCTTTCCCCAAGTTCATCATTAACCTCAAGATTATTAATTAGTGATTCTTTGTTGGAAAGAACCAAGTCAAGCAGATTGTTTCCTCTAGTTGGTTCTGTCACAAACTGTTTTAAAAAGCAATCCTGAAACGTATCAAGAAAGTCACTAGACTTAAGATTTTTTGTCACATTGTTAAAATCAATTTGTCTAAAGTTAAAATCTCCCATTAACACATAATTTTCATATCTAGACGCCTTATGAATTTCGCCCAATAGCAGCTTACCGCACTCCCTATCAAGGTTTGGGGGCCTATAAATCACACCCAAAATTAATTTTTCGTAACCTTTGAGAAACTGTAGTCAAACCGATTCTGTGTCCGATGTTTCTAATCTTATATCTTGTCTAATACAGCAATTTAGATTATCTCTGACATACATCGTCACTCCACCACCCTTACTGGTGACCCTATCAGTGTGGAATATTTTATAACCCTGTATGTTGCATTCAGAAGGCATTTCTCTATATTTCAGGTTGAACCAGGTCTCTGTATAAGCAATAATATCTATAATACTTGCATTTGCAGGTAATCTTAGCTCATCTATGTCACCGTTGCCCTCTACTATCTCTCTTTGTTTGTTGAGCAATTGTTTTTCCTTTGTTAGCAACTTTATTTGGAATATTGTCTTTTAAACATATCCCTGAGGTATCCTGGTAATATCTGCTGTTTCCAACCCTAATACTGCAGCCTGATTGTTTCCCACAAACACCCATACTTCTATAATCTATCAGTTTAAAGTCCTAGACAAGTCATCAATGACCCCCTCAATCGAATTGGCTAATGCAACCACTCCAACCCCAGAGAGATGAACCCCATCCCTTGTATACATATCACGTTTGCCATAGAATTTGTCCCAGTTATCAATGAATGTGATTGCAAGTTCCTTGCAGTACCTAGCCAGCAATTTATACCATTGGCCTAGTAGACATCACAATCCTGTTACTGGTCTACTTACATTTAAATACGTGAGAATATCAGAACCTTTTTCCAATATTATCTTAACAGAGGGGTCGTCAACAACGTCTCGAAGTGACTGGTAGGGCTGAGAGATGTGTCTCACTGCCAGGAGAGCCATCAGGTTGCCAGAGTAACTCCGTGTTAACACCAGCGTCACCATCATCCACACCACCAACATTAACCTCTCCCACCACCAGTACACAGGCACCGTCATGTCTGTAATGGTTGCCAGAGAAGCTCTGTGGTATCATTAGTCTTCATTACATATTTTTAATAATTAACTTCTCAGACATTTTTACCTTTCATTCGTGGTTAATATGAAATGGTAATGAAAGTGAATATGGCTTCAAGTCTACTGAAAAAGGGATCCTATGATCTATTTGTCTAAAGTTAGACCTTCGTCAACAGATATATCACTACTTAAACACTAAGTATAACAATCCCACGTACCTGGAATAAAGACAAGTATTTAATAGATTTTTCACCAGTTGGGGATTATCAGATCAATGATTGCATTGAAAATGCCCACAGTTTTATATGTCATTTATACCTCACTCCTATTTTTTTCCATTCTGTTTGGTTTGCCTGAAAGTTAGGATAGGTAGTGAGTAAGTGCCAATTGGCATCTTTCCATAGATTACGGGTATCATACTTATTCCCCTGAAGTACTAAGAAGCGGTTAAATCTACACTAATCTTCATCTATTCTCAGACGCCACATTATGTTTCCGATTTATATTTAGGTATATATTGTATATATTTTAAAATGTTTGCCTCTAGTTTCCAAGTAGGACTTTTTTTTTATGGAAACACCACACTGTCGAAATTCGAGAAAGCACTAAATGAAGTTCAGAGTAAATTACTGTAACTCCACAGAATCTCTGTTATCTAAAGTACTGTATATCTTAATAATGGAAGAAAACTCTTTAAATCAGTTCGTGTAAAATATGTACTTCAAATTTACATAAAATAAATGAGAAAGATACACTTTCATGTGACTATAATAACATAGCAGAACATAGATTAATTCTGAAAAGCGTTGAATCATCGGAAAACTATGTCCCAACACACCTAGAACAGAACTATGTCCCAACACACCTTGAACAGAACTATGTCCCAACACACCTTGAACAGAACTATGTCCCAACACACCTAGAACAGAACTATGTCCCAACACACCTAGAACAGAACTATGTCCCAACACACCTAGAACAGAACTATGTCCAAACACACCTAGAACAGAACTATGTCCAAACACACCTAGAACAGAACTATGACCCAACACACCTAGAACAGAACTATGTCCCAACACACCTAGAACAGAACTATGTCCCAACACACCTAGAACAGAACTATGTCCCAACACACCTAGAACAGAACTATGTCCCAACACACCTAGAACAGAACTATGTCCCAACACACCTAGAACAGAACTATGTCCCAACACACCTAGAACAGAACTATGTCCCAACACACCTAGAACAGAACTATGTCCCAACACACCTAGAACAGAACTATGTCCCAACACACCTAGAACAGAACTATGTCCAAACACACCTAGAACAGAACTATGTCCAAACACACCTAGAACAGAACTATGACCCAACACACCTAGAACAGAACTATGTCCCAACACACCTAGAACAGAACTATGTCCCAACACACCTAGAACAGAACTATGTCCCAACACACCTAGAACAGAACTATGTCCCAACACACCTAGAACAGAACTATGTCCCAACACACCTAGAACAGAACTATGTCCAAACACACCTAGAACAGAACTATGTCCAAACACACCTAGAACAGAACTATGACCCAACACACCTAGAACAGAACTATATCCCAACACACCTAGAACAGAACTATGTCCCAACACACCTAAAACAGAACTATGTCCCAACACACCTAGAACAGAACTATGTCCCAACACACCTAGAACAGAACTATGACCCAACACACCTAGAACAGAACTATGTCCCAGCACACCTAGAACAGAACTATGTCCAAACACACCTAGAACAGAACTATGTCCAAACACACCTAGAACAGAACTGTCCCAACACACCTAGAACAGAACTATGTCCCAACACACCTAGAACAGAACTATGTCCCAACACACCTTGAACAGAACTATGTCCCAACACACCTAGAACAGAACTATGTCCCAACACACCTAGAACAGAACTATGTCCCAACACACCTAGAACAGAACTATGTCCAAACACACCTAGAACAGAACTATGTCCAAACACACCTAGAACAGAACTATGACCCAACACACCTAGAACAGAACTATGTCCCAACACACCTAGAACAGAACTATGTCCCAACACACCTAGAACAGAACTATGTCCCAACACACCTAGAACAGAACTATGTCCCAACACACCTAGAACAGAACTATGTCCCAACACACCTAGAACAGAACTATGTCCCAACACACCTAGAACAGAACTATGTCCCAACACACCTAGAACAGAACTATGTCCCAACACACCTAGAACAGAACTATGTCCCAACACACCTAGAACAGAACTATGTCCAAACACACCTAGAACAGAACTATGTCCAAACACACCTAGAACAGAACTATGACCCAACACACCTAGAACAGAACTATGTCCCAACACACCTAGAACAGAACTATGTCCCAACACACCTAGAACAGAACTATGTCCCAACACACCTAGAACAGAACTATGTCCCAACACACCTAGAACAGAACTATGTCCCAACACACCTAGAACAGAACTATGTCCAAACACACCTAGAACAGAACTATGTCCAAACACACCTAGAACAGAACTATGTCCCAACACACCTAGAACAAAACTATGTCCCAACACACCTAGAACAGAACTATGTCCCAACACACCTAGAACAGAACTATGTCCCAACACACCTAGAACAGAGACAGAAGTCCACATGGGACTGAGTCGTTACAAACTAAGACTCGACTCATTAGAACCTAGCATGCAGACTTCACTCATTAGAACCTAGCATGCAGACTTCACTCATTAGAACCTAGCATGCAGGCTTCACTCATTAGAACCTAGCATGCAGACTTCACTCATTAGAACCTAGCATGCAGACTTCACTCATTAGAACCTAGCATGCAGACTTCACTCATTAGAACCTAGCATGCAGACTTCACTCATTAGAACCTAGCATGCAGACTTCACTCATTAGAACCTAGCATGCAGACTTCACTCATTAGAACCTAGCATGCAGACTTCACTCATTAGAACCTAGCATGCAGACTTCACTCATTAGAACCTAGCATGCAGACTTCACTCTCTCCGACTATGTCCACACATGACAGGGTGCAGGAACTAGATACACAAGATATATGTGCGTTAAAATGTCATGTGTTATAATAGAGCTTCTGGACAGCAAGACGATCTGTATAAGAGACCCTGAGGAGACCGACGCTTATCAGGTCCGTGGAAGTGTCCGTGTCAGGCGGGAAGCATCGTAAGTTAAGGACAGCAGGAAAGCTGATACTAAATAATTATGTACGTGAAGAAACGGAAGTTCAAACAGTAAGGTCAGTTAAAAGTTCTGATAACTCATCTTCTCAAAATGTTAACATTAAAAAAATATATTTATACAATAAACGAAGAAAATAATTATAAAATAGACTTCTTTAAGGGAAGAGGCCATACAATAGTTCCCAGATGGGAGGCACTTGCATTAAATACCACAGTAATAATGAATAAACAGACAAATATAAGTTTTATTCAGATGAACGTTTTACTCTGTCCTGAATGATACAAGTCATATATGGGAAACTGTATTAAAAATATTGAACAAAATATTAACAAACATTCCCACACATTTGAGAAGTTATCCTGCAACTAACACACGTTAGTTTAAATGTTTTAAATGGTATCTATTTAAAATAAGACAAGTTTTCAACGCAAATAACATTCCATAAGAATGTTTTTTTCTTTGATAAAAAACAATGTTGTACTCCCAAAAATGTATTGGATGATTGAATAGTAAGTTGAAGGTTAGGATTAATAAGGTGTGTGTGTGTGTGTGTGTACTCACCTATTTGTGGTTGCAGGGTGAGTCATAGCTCCTGGCCCCGCCTCTTCACTGATTGCTACTAGGTCCTCTCTCTCCCTGCTCCATGAGCTTTATCAAACCTAGTCTTAAAACTATGTATGGTTCCTGCCTCCACTATGTCGCTTTCTAAGCTATTCCACTTCTGACAACTCTATGACTGAAGAAATACTTCCTAACATCCTTTGACTCATAGGAGTCTTCAACTTCCAATTATGACCCCTTGTTTCTGTGTCCCCTCTCTGGAACATCTTGTCTCTGTCCACCTTATCTATTCCTCGCAGTATTTTATATGTCGTTATCATGTCTCCCTAACCCTCCTGTCCTCTAGTGTCGTCAGGCCGATTTCCCTTAACCTTTCTTCGTAGGACAATCCCCTTAGCTCTGGGACTAGTCTTGTTGCAAACCTTTGCACTTTCTCTAATTTCTTGACGTGCTTGACCAGGTGTGGGTTCCAAACCGGTGCTGCATACTCCAGTATGGGCCTGACGTATATGGTATACAGAGTCTTGAATGATTCCTTAGTGAGGTATTGGAACGCTATTCTTAGGTTTGCCAGCCGCCCGTATGCTGCAGCAGTTATCTGATTGATGTGTGCCTCAGGAGATGTGCTCGGTATTATACTCACCCCAAGATCTTTTTCTTTGAGTGAGGCTTGCAGTCTTTGGCCACCTAGACTATACTCTGTCTGCGGTCTTCTTTGCCTTCCCCGATATTCATGACTTTACATTTGGCAGGGTTAAATTCAAGGAGCCAGTTACTGGACCAGGCTTGCAGCCTGTCCAGGTCTCTTTGTAGTCCTGCCTGATCCTCGACTGATTTTATTCTTCTCATTAACTTCACATCATCTGCAAACAGGGACACTTCTGAGTCTATCCCTTCCGTTATGTCATTCACATATACCAAAAACAGTACAGGTCCTAGGACTGACCCTTGTGGAACTCCACTCGTCACAGGTGCCCACTCTGACATCTCGTCACGTACCATGACTCGTTGTTGCCTCCCTGTCAGATATTCTCTGATCCATTGCAGTGTTTTCCTGTTACGTGTGCCTGATCCTTTAGCTTTTGCATTAACCTCTTGTGAGGAACTGTGTCGAACGCCTTCTTGCAGTCAAAAAATGCAGTCTATCCACCCTCTCTCTCGTGTCTTACTTCTGTTACCTTATCATAAAACTCCAGTAGGTTTGTGACACAGGATTTTCCTTCCCTGAAACCGTGCTGGTTGTCGTTTATAAGCTTGTGTCTTTCTAGGTGCTCCACCACTCTCCTCCTGATGATCTTCTCCATGACTTTGCATACTATACACGTCAGTGACACAGGTCTGTAGTTTAATGCCTCGTGTCTGTCTCCTTTCTTAAAATTGGGACTACATTTGCCATCTTCCACGCCTCAGGTAGTTGCCCAGTTTCAATGGATGTGTTGAAGATTTGTGTTAGTGGCACACACAACATCTCTGCTCCCTCTCTAAGGACCCACGGAGAAATGTTGTCCGGTCCCACCGCTTTTGAGGTATCGAGTTCACATAGCAGCTTCTTCACCTCCTCCTCGGTTGTGTGTATTTCATCCAGCACTTGTTGGTATACCTCCCTATTCTGAATTCCTGGAGTCCTACCTGTCTCCTGTGTAAATACTTCTTTAAATCTCATGTTGAGCTCCTCACATACCTCTTGGTCGTTTATTGTGAACTCCCCACCTTCCTTTCTCAGCCTGATTACCTGGTCCTTGACTGTTGTGTGTGTGTGTGTGTGTGTGTGTGTTTGTGTGTGTACTCACCTAAATGTGTTTGCAGTCACAACAGGTGGCCCCGCCTCTTCGCTGGTCGCTTCTAGGTACTCTCTCTTCCTGCTCCATAGCTTTATCGTATCACTTCTTAAAACTATGTATAGATCCTGCTTCCTACTACTACACTCTTCAGAGTGTTCCACTTTCTGACAACTCTAAGACTGAAAAAATACTTCCTAAAATTCCTAAGACTCTTCTGAATAGTTCGCTTCCAGTTGTGTCCTGTTCCTGTGTATCATTTCTGAAACATTCTCTCCCTCTTAACTTTGGCAATTCCTCTCAGTATTTTATACGCCTTTATCATATCCCCTATCCCTCCTGTCCTCTAGTGTTGTCAGAATAAGTTCCCTTATTTTCCTCTTAGGATTTACCCCTTAACTCCGGGACTAGTCTTGTTGCAAACCTTTTCATTTTCTCAAATTTCTTGACGTACTTGACTAAGTGTGGGTTCTCTACTGGTGCTGCATACTCCAATATGGATCTGACGTACACGGTATACAATGTCTTGAACGATTCCTTACTTAGATGTTGAAACGCTATTCTTAGGTTTGCCAGGCGCCCACATGCTGAAGAGGTTATTCTGTTTTTATGCCCCACAGGAGATGTCTTCGGTGTGATACTCACCTTAAAATTATTTTCTTGAGTGAGTTTTGCAGACTTTGGTCTTCTTTGTCCTTCTCCAAGCTTCATGACTCTGCACTTGGTTTGGTTAACATCCAGGAGTCATTTGTCAAACAGGATTGCAACCTATCCCGATCCCTTTGTGGTGTTTTCGTCTGCTTTTATTCTCATTAGTTATACATCATATGCAAACAGGGACACCTCTGAAGTACACCTGGAGTATACCTGGAGAGGGTTTCGGGGGTCAACGGTCCCGCGGCCCGGTCTGTGACCAGGCCTCGTGGTGGATCAGGGTCTGATCAACCAGGCTGTTACTGCTGGCCGTACGCAACCCGACGTACGAACCACAGCCCCGCTGGTCAGGTACTGATTTTAGGTGCCTGTCCAGCGCCTTCTTGAAGACAGCCTGGGGTCTATTGGTAATCCCCCTTATGTATGCTGGGAGGCAGTTGAACAGTCTTGGGCCCCTGACACATATTGTGTTGTCTCGTATCGTGCTAGTGGCACCCTGCTTTTCATTGGGGATGTTGCATCGTCTGCCGAGTCTCTTTCTCTCATAGGGAGTGACTCTCGTGTGCAAGTTTGGTACTAATCCCTCTAGGATTTTATAAGTGTATATAATAATGTATCTCTCCCGCCTGCGTTCTAGGGAGTACAGGTTGAGGGACTTCAAGCGTTCCCAGTAAATGAGGTGTTTTATCGTACTTATATGTGCCGTGAAGGTTCTCTGTACATTTTCTAGGTCGGCAGTTTCACCCGCCTTGAAAGATGCTGTTAATGTGCAACAATATTCCAGCCTAGATAGAACAAGCGACCTGAAAAAAAGGAAAAGTTGGATCAAGAATAAAAAGATAAAATCGGCCATCCGTCCAAAGGTACCCAGGAGTAGACACCGAATAATAATCAATTGCTTTTCAGAACATTTAACAAATTAGGAAATATTTGTTGATTCAAGCAAATATTATTTGGTATCTCAAGAAGGCCTCATCAAATTAGTTTCAAACTTTCGGAGCTTATTTATGGTAACGAGAACAAAATTCTTCATACATTTGATGTGTTCAGGTGTTCCATGACTTAGAAATCTCACCTAACCTAACTTAAACTAAGGTATTTTTCCCCAACTTCTATTATTTATTCCATGGATCAGTTTAAATTATTTAATATTATAATATTATATAATAATATATCTTTATTTCTACAAGTACATGTACAAGGTTTACAAGTACATGTACAAGGTATCTAAGTACATGTACAAGGTATACAGACCATAGCTGACATCAATGACATACTACTACATGAAAGCCCCTTGTTATGCTGGCATTTCCCGCAAATTAGGTCAGTTTTGTCCCAGGATGCGACCCACACCAGTCGACTAACACCCAGGTACCCATTTTAAAGTGATGGGTGAACATGGACAACAGGTGTCTTAGGAAACACGTCTTTAATGTTTTCCAGCCGTACCGGAGATTCGAACTCCGGACCTCAGTGTGTGAGCTGAGTGCGCTTGCGATCGATGTTAATCGATGTTTATTTTCGTTATGTTTTGATTTATTCCCGCAGATTTCGAAACAATTTTTCTTTCACTGTTTATTTGGTAAAAAACATCCTTGCTTTTATGCCAAACTCGCCGGTTTGACTCATTCGGCGTTGACTTATTCTTTTTTTCTATTTTTATTAAGCATGGTTCCGAAAATGTGATATATATTAGTAAAAGCTCTTAATATTTCTGGTGATTTATGAATAGTTTACTTATTTATTTCCAAACTATTAATAATCCTAGAGCATCTGCCTTTACTTTGCAAATAAATTCTTAATAGAGATACATTTTATTTATTAGTTACTGATATAGTAGATCCTCTTCTGTCTAATTTACAGTAATGACGTATTTTCTGACATCATAATATTCACGTATCGGAGGCTGAGTTTTGGTCAGGTTGATATTAAGAGTTTATATGAGGTCAAATATAAATAGCCATTGATGCAGAACATTATTGTGTTTATTATATGAAAGCGAAACGTGGGTTTCGTTTTACTAAATATGATGGATGCTCCCGTCACTTGCATGATGCCAACCTACACTTACCTTGCTGTAATAATATTCGAATATAGTCAAAAGTGACCTGTAACCAGTTGCACTGGTAGTCGATTTTGAGAGAGAACCATGAAGTTATGAAGAACAGTGTTGTAGCAAGCACCATCAGCGCCGCCAGGACGGCCGCCCACACCAGCGGTGTCAGGGGAAGGAAGCGGGATCCACCTCAGGACGTCCTCGTCCTCCCAGGATCCTATAGTAATCTATCAATATTGGGACAGTGAAGTCTCCACCTCGTTTCGACTTATAATAATCGAAAAAGGACCAACACCAATTCCTACTTCCTGTAGAAGAAACCAATACAGTACTTTAAAATTTCTAAAATTGACTCATTATGTTTTATTAATTCAAATGATATTCGAAGTATATATCGCAGTAGCCTTTAAATATCATAACCATTTGAATGGTTAGAAGGACTTTCAGGACTGAGCTGATGGAAAAATAAAAAAGAGGCGAAACCAAGAGGGTTACTGAATAATTAAAACTTCCTTACATTGTAGCTGTGGAACATATATGTTTTAAAGAGCATCTTTACACTCACCTCCCTCATCCCATTCCCACCATGCCAGACCACGACCCGTTATCAAGCTTAACACCCCAGAGTTCATCAGAAGCGAATATAGGTGTACCTGTAGAAGAAATATATATATATATATATATATATATATATATATATATATATATATATATATATATATATATAATTTTATATTAAAATATATATATATAGTTGTCCCTTTGCTTTTGCTGATGACACTGTGCTTTGAGAATTCTGAAAGAAGTTGCATAGGTTGGTGAATTAATTTGGTATATGTAAAAGAACAAAATTGAAAGTGAATATAGGAAAGAATAAGGTGATGAGGATACCAAAAATATTAGGTGACGAAAGATTGGATATCAGATTGGAGGGAGGGGAGTATGGAGGGGGTGAATGTATTCAGATATTTGGGAGTGAACATGTCAGCAGATGGGTCTATGAAGGATGAGGTGAATCATAGAATTGATGAGTGGAAAAGGGTGAGTGGTGCCTTCAGGGCTGTGGGGACAAAGAACTTTTTCCATGGAAGTAAAGGGGAATGTTGAGGTATAGTTATACCAACACTCTTATATGGGTGTGAAGCTTGGGTGATGAATGTTGCAACGAGAAGGCTAGAGGCAGTGGAGATGTCATGTCTGAGGGTCAATGTGTGGTGTGAATATAATGCAGAGAATTCGGAGTTTGGAAATTAAGAGGAGGGGCGGGATTACCAAAACTATTATCCAGAGGGCTGAGGAAGGGTTGTTGAGGTGGTTCGGACATGTAGAGAGAAAAGAACGAAACAGAATGACTTCGAGTTTATAAATCTGTAGTGGAGGGAATGCGGGATAGTGGTCGGCCTAGCAAAAGGGTTTGGGGAGAGGGATAAAAGAGGTTTTGTGTCGAGGGGCTTGGATTTCCAGCAAGCATGCGTGAGCGTATTTGATAGGAGTGAATGGAGACAAATGTTTTTTAATACTTGACGTGCTGTTGAAGTGTGAGCAAAGTAACATTTATGAAGGGGTTCAAGGAAACCGGCAGTCAGGACTTGAGTCCAGGAGATGGGAAGTACAGTGTCTGCACTCTGAAGGAGGGTGTTAATGTTGCAGTTTTATAACTGTAGTGAAAAAAGTATCCCTCTGGCAAGACAGTGATGGAGTGAATGATGATGAAAGTTTTCTTTTGGCCACTTGCCTTGGTGGTAATCGGCCGTATAATTATATATATATATATATATATATATATATATATATATATATATATATATATATATATATATATATATATGTGTGTGTATATATATATATATATATTTATATATATATATATATATATATATATATATATATATATATATATATATATATTATATATATATATATATATATATATATATATATATAAGGTATTAGGTTGGTAGACAGAAATTTCCCCGGGGAGGTACTACCATCCTGCCAGGTGACTGTGAAACAGAAACCTGAAACTGTTTTACATGATGGTTGGATTGCTGGTGTTTTTTTTCTGTCTCATAAATACGCTGGATAACAGGTATAACTAACTATTTCTACTTACACTTTAGGTCACACTACACAGGCATGCACATGCATATATATACATACACACAAATAGGTTTTTTCTTTCTTAATAGCTCTTGTTCTTTATATTTTCTCTACTGTCTTTTGGGAAGTGGAAAATAATCTTTCCTCCGTAAGCCATGCGTGTCGTATGAGGCGACTAAAATGCCGGAGCAATGGGCTAGTAACCCCTTCTCCTGTACACATTTACTAAAAAGAGAAGAAGAGAAACTTTATAAAACTGGGATGTTTGAATGTGCGTGGTTGTAGAGCGGATGATAAGAAAGAGATGATTGCCGATGCTATGAATGAAAAGAAGTTGGATGTCCTGGCCTAAGCGAAACAAAGCCGAAGGGTAGGCAAGGGTTTCAGTGGGGAGAAATAAATGGGATTAAGTCAGGAGTATCTGAGAGAGTTAGAGCTAAGGAAGGTAGCAATAATGTTGAAGGATCAGTTATGGAAGGAGAAGAGGAATATAAATGTGTAAATTCAAGGATTATGTGGATTAAAATAAGGGTCGGATGCGAAAAGTGGGTTATAATAAGCGTGTATGACCTGAGAAGAGAGGAGTGTAGAGGAGAGAGAGATTTTGGGAGATGTTAAGCGAATGTATAGGAACTTTGAACCAAGTGAGAGAGTAATTGTGTAGGGGACCTAAATGCTAAAGTAGGAGAAACATGTATAGAGGGTATGGTAGGTAAGTTTGGGGTGCCAGGTGTAAATGATAATGGGAGCCCTTTGATTGAACTTTGTATAAAAGGGTTTAGTTATAGGTAATACATATTTAAGAAAAGAGGATAAATAAGTATACAAGATATGATGTAGGGCTAATGACAGTAGTTTGTTGGACTACTATTGGTAGATAAAAAAACTGTTGAGTAGACTTCAGGATGTACATGTTTATAGAGGGGCCCCCAGATATATCAGATCACTTTTTAGTTATAGCTACAGTGGGAGTAAAAGGTAGATGGATCAAGGAAAAAGAAGCAGTATAAAGAGAGGTGAAGGTTTATAAACTAAAGAGGGGGCAGTTAGGGTAAGATATAAACAACTATTGGAGGATAGATGGGCTAGTGGGGTGTAGGCAATGGGGTCGAAGATGTATGGGGTAGTTAAAATGTAGTGTTAGAGGTTCACAGAAGTTGTGGGAAGGGAAAATGGGTGGAGGGAAGAAGAAAAATTTGGAATGATGATGAAAAAAAAGAGAGTAAGGGAAAAAAATTAGATATGAAAGGGGGGGTTTTAAAAAAAGTTGAAAAATAAGGAAAAGGGAGGATTATGGAAAAAGGGGAAAAAGGGGAAGTTAAAAAGGGGAAGATTAAAAGAGAGGCAAATGGGGGGAAATTTTGGGGGTTGTTAAATGTTGATGAAGACAGGGGAAACGGATTTTGATAGGGGAAGGAGGAAAAATCTTGTAGGAGTGGGAAAAAGCCCGTGTGAGTGTGGGGGAAATTCTGAGGCAGGGGAGAATGAAAGGGGGAAAAGGGGTGAGGAAAAGAAGAAAAAAAGCGGTGGGAAAAGTTTTGGGGGGTTTTGGGCATTATTTTTAAATGATGGAAGAGGGAAGGACCTAGGGATCAAAAAGGGATTTTCCTTTGTTAAAGGCAAAGGACAAAAGAGATGCAAAAATTATAGGGAATGGGTCGTTAGTTACCGGTAAAGGGATGGTAGAGTTATTTTTGAAAGAATTAAGAGTAAGACGAAAACAGGTTAGCAGATGAACAAGGGGGGTTTAGGAAAGGTAGGGGGTTAGACCAAGTGTTTACAGTGAAACATTTGGTGAAAGTAGATAAGGGAAAGAGGTTTTTTTGGCATTTATGGGTTTGGAAAAGGCATATGAAGGGGGTAAATGTGGCAAGTTTCAGGTGTATGGGAAAAGAGGAGGTTACTGAAAAATGAAGAGTTTATGAGGATAGTGAGGCCAGGTTAGGTGTGTAGGGGGGAGGGGAATTTCCCCTAAAAGTGGGCCCTTTGACAAGGATGTGATTCACCTGGGTTTTTAAAATATTTATAGATGGGGTTGAAGAGAAGTGAATGGGGGTCTTGGAAGAGGTGGGGTTAAAAAAAAGAATAAAATAAAAAGGGGGTTGTCCCGTTGTTTTTTTTCTGATACACGTGCTTTTTGGGGATTCTAAAGAGAAGTTGCAGGGGTTGGTGGATGAATTTGGTAGGGTGTGTAAAAGAA
>WNWK01018276.1:0-40335 GCA_009830355.1 Cherax destructor | reverse complement strand
GTGGGGGGAAAGGGGTACGTGGTCCACCCCCCTTTCCCGTTGAGGCCCTTTTTGGGGTGGTGGGTTTGCCGGGGAATCGGGACGTTTGGGGATGTCCCGATCCTCTCCGGTCACCCGGGGGGGGGCCCTTTGGGATCTTTGGGGCAGGGTGTTCTGAGGCCCCCTTTTCGGATTCCGGTGGTAAGGGCGGTATGCTTTTGGGGGATTCCGGCCGCCTCTTTTTTGCCGAGATGGCTGGGTGGATGGGGAGGTTGCTATCCCGGATTGCTGGACGGGGCTGAAGGGTAGGGTATGGCAGGGGGCCCATGCGACTCCCCCATTTGGGGTGTTGAGGTCCTTTTGGGCACGGGGGGGGATTTCCCCCCCCTTTCATTCCTCCTGGGACCTATTCCTCCACTTTCCCCCTTTTTTTTTTTTTTATTTTTTTTTTTTCTTTTTTCTTTTTTTTTTTTTAAAAAATAAAAAGAAAGAAGTAACCTAAAAAAGGGCTGCCCCAATCCATAAACCCCACTCCCCCGGGCCCCCTTCCTGATACCGCACCCAGTACTGACCCTGCCTCGTTAACGGATGACTCTTTGGAACCCTCTCATGCCCCCCGTACCTCTTTCTGGGCTGGTTCGTCACCTGCTTCAGGTACCGGTTTCCCCACTGGCCCCTTTTGATACGCCCGACCTTCGCTCTTTCTGACCTTGATTCCGGGTTTCCTCGACGGGCGGAATTTTCGAACCCCCGCCCGTCTCCCCCTCGGACCACCCCCGGGTCCCACACAAAAACGACCAAGACCCACACATGACGATTTGACACCCTTCCCCGTTCATCGCAGAAACGACCAGCTCGTCACCACTCCCCTTTTAAACCCCTGTTTCAAACTACTCAATGGACAAAGTTTTTTACTCTTGGGCCAAATTTCCTAATACCTATCTTTCAGACCATAGATTGGTAAGGGTCTCTACGCCATGTTTGGGAAAAACATCTCATTTCACCCCCAAGAGCGGCACCCCGCATCATCACGGGCCAGAATGCTGGCCAAGTCTGATCTTTCTTTCTTACACCATTGACAAAAAACCTGTTACTATTGACAAGCACCATTCCCCCAATTTTTTGTTGTGGTTCTTAAAATTTTTCCCCCCACCATTGTCCAACGGAATTTCCCCGACATTTGGGGATGACATTTTTAGCAGCTTGAGCCCAAGAACTCCCTATCCTTAAAGTTGACACTTTTTTCCTCCCGTTTGCAAGACGTTATCCTTGCAATATAGCCGTTTAACGTTTGACTGCCGAGGAACTGCCAAACTCCCCATTGCAGGTCAACGTTTAAAGGTTTTAAAAAAAATTTTTCCCAAAAATTTAAAATTTTTGGGGAAGGGGAAAACTTTTTTTTTTTTAAAAAAATTTTAAAAAAAAACCCCCCAAAAAAATTTTTGGGGGGAAAAACCCCTTTTAAATTTTTTTTTTTGGGGAAAAAAAAATTTTTTTTTTTTTTAAATAAAAAAAATTCCGGTTAAAAAATTTTTTTTCCCTTCGGGGGTTTTCCCCCTTTTTTAAAAACTTTTTTTTTAATTTTTTTTTTAAAAAGCCCCTTTTTTTCCCCCCTTTTTTTTTGGGTTTTTTTTTCCCCCCCCAAATTTTTTTTTTTTCCCCCCCCCTTTTTTTTTTAAATTTAAAAAATTTTTTTCCCCCCCCAAAAAAACCCTTTTTTAAATTTCCCCCCCCCAAAAAAAAAAAAAAAACCCCCCTTTTTTCCCCAAAAATTTAAAATTCATTTTTTTTAAAAACCCCCCCCCCCCAAAAAATTTTTTTTTTTAAAAAAAAATTTTTTCCCTTTTTGGGGTTTTTTTCCCCTTTTAAAAGGGGGAAAAGGGGAAGGGGGGAAAAAGGGAACCCCCAAAAATTTAAAAAACCCCGGGGGGGCCCCCCCCTTTTTTTTTAATTTTTTTTTCCCCCCCCCTTCCCCCCCCCTTTTTTTTTTTTCCCCCCTAAAATTTCCTTTTCCCGGCCTTTTTTTAAAATTTTTCTTTTTCCCTTTGGGGGTTTTTTTAAAAAAAGGGCCCGGGGAAAAAAATTTTTTTCCCCAAAAACCCCTTTTTTTTCCCCCAAAAAAAACCCCCTTAAACCCCCCCCCCGGTTTTTTTAATTTTTTTTCCCCCCGGGTTTTTTCCCCCAAACCCCCCCCCCCCCCTTTTTTCCCCCGGGTTTTTTTCCCCCCCTTTTTCCCAAACCCGGGGGAACCCAAAAAAAAAATTTTTTTTTCCCCCCTTTTTGGGGGGGAAAAAAATTTTTTTTTCCCCCCCCCCCCCCGGGGAAAAAAGGGGGGAAAAAGGGGGTTGGGGGGGTTTTTTTAAATTTTTTTTTTTTTTTTTAAAAAATTTTTCCCCCCCCCCTTTTTTTTTTTTTTTTTTTGGGGGCCTTTCCGCCCCCCCCTTTTTTTTGGGAAAACCCCCCCCCTTTTTTTTTCCCCTTTCCCCCCTTTTTTTTTCCCATTCCCCCCTTTTTTTTTTAAAAAAAAATTTCCAAATTTTCCCTTTTTTGGGGTTCCCCCCCCTTTTTTAGGTTTTTTCTTTTTTTTTTTTCCCCAAATTTTTCCCCCCCCGGGGCCCCCCCCAAAAATGGTTTTTTTTTTTTTGGGGGTTTTTTAAATTGGGGGGGTTTTTTAAAAAGGGCCCCCCAAAAAAAAAGGGGGGTTTTTTTTTTCCAAAGAAAAACCCTCACTTCATTTTCCTCGAATAAAATTTTTAAATGTGTTGATGCTGTTCCTGATGAAGCTCTTTCATTTCATGGTTGGTCTCCCTGGTCCTCCACCAACTCTTCCACATCCTCCCACTCCCCCTCCAACCCCAGGGACTTCCCCAAATTTCCCCAAATATCCAAAAAGGCCCGGGTGTGGGGTCGCCCAAATCCTTCAAAATCCCTCTTTTCAACACAATCCCATGGTCCCCAAGCGGGTTCAAAGCCCTGAAGTACCCCCTCCCAACCCTTTACCTAAAAGGGCCTAGAAATGGAGATATTAGTGATTTTCCAGAACTCTCTTGGGGTAAACCCAGTGCCCGAGGTCACTTAAACACTTTTAAACACTGGGTGTAAGTTTTTTAAAAGTTAGAAATGACCTGCTGGCCATGGGCTGGATGAGGGGAGTGGTGTTAGGAGGAAGAACTTCACTGTGTAAAATAAGTTTCAGACAAATAGTCTTTCAAGTTGTGAGGATGAGCAGGGATTTCCAGTAGCAGGACACTTGGTAAATTTTTTTTCCCAGGAGGTATTTCTTCACACTGGGGCCAAACACTCCATGACCATTCAAAAATTTGCCTTAAATTTTTTTAGCCTTCCCAAAAAAAATTTTTTTTTTAAAATTGTTTTTTTGAACCTGGGTTTTTCTGGTGATACCCAGAAAAGGTTTCCTTTAAAACCCCCACTGCTTACCACAAACATGAATTTGGGTTTTTTTTACTTTGCCTTTTCCTTTTCCTCCTGATAATGAAGGTTGTTTATTTTCCCAAAACACCTTTTTCACAATTCACTTGTTTGGGTTTAATTTTTCATTCTAGAACCCCCTTTTACCCCAAATTTTGTGACTTTTCAAATGGCTCCTACCAGCCTCACAACACTGTGATGAAGTTTTTAAAATTTTTCTTCAAAAAAACCCAAGCCTTTCTGGCTTTTTTTCCCCACCAAAATTTTCCCGGCAGTCTTTTGGACAAGATTTCCGGGGAAACTTTCCCCGGGGGCCTGTTACAAATTATTTTTTAAAAAACAGTGGTACCCATTTCTATTTAAACCGTCAGAGGGGATATTTTGGCAAAAAATCGTTAAGAATAATTTTCCCCTAAGAAATAATGGAAATAAATTTAAAGTCCCAAAACTTCCAAAAATAGTTAAATAAAATTTTTTGAACTTTTTGGCATTAAATAATAAAAATTTAATGAATACTAAATACACATGAAATATTGACAATAACATGTCACTTCATTTATTGAAAGTTGTTGATTTTGGAGGACGGGAGGAGGGGGAAAGGGGGAGTAGTATGCAGTGTTTGGAAGGGGAAACCCCTTCCATTAACACTGCAGGGACCAAGTCCCTTTTTTGGGGTTACTTCCCCTTTTTTTTTGAATGCCACTAGGACCAGGAGAGTCACTGGGGCCCCTTTCTAACAAAAATTTGTCCCGGGGGTTGTGTCTGGCGATTCAACACATCCCTGAAATGACACACCACTGTGTCATTGTACAGGTTGCCAGCACGGCCTGCAACAGCATGGTTAGGTGATATTAATCCATAAATGCTTGCACATCACTCCATTTGGCACAGATCTCCCTAATCCTTGAAGAAGGCACATTCTTCCATTTTTGTTCCACCTCCTCCTCCTCCTCTGAACCATTGTCCTGACCACTGGTCTCTTGTTCCAGTTGCTGTTGAAGCTCTTGCAGATCTTCAGTGGTTAGCTCTTCCTTGTGCTCCTCCACCAACTGTTCCACATCCTCACCACTCACCTCTAACCCCAAAGACTTGCCCAATTCCACAATTTCTTCCACAACAGGCTCATGCTCAGGCTCATGCTCAGGGTTCTGAGGCTCAGCCCCAAAACCTTCAAAATCCCTCTCTAGGACACAGTCTGGCCACAATTTTCTCCAGGCAGAGTTCAAAGTCCTGGTAGTCACTCCCTCCCAAGCCTTACCTATAAGGTGTACACAATGCAGCATATGGAAATGTTTTTTCCAAAATTCTCTTAGGGTTATATTCATTTTCTGGGTCACATCAAAGCACTTTTGAAACATTGCTTTGGTGTAGAGTTTTTAAAGTTGGAAATGACCTGCTGGTCCATGGGCTGGAGGAGAGGAGTGGTATTAGGGGGCAAGAACTTCACTTTGATGAATTTAAACTCCTCCACAATTTTCTCTACCAAGTTTGGAGGATGACAAGGAGCATTGTCCATTATCAGGAGGCACTTAAGTGGCAAATTATTGTCCAATAGATATTTCTTCACACTGGGGCCAAACACGCCATTGAACCAATCTAAGAATATGTCCTTTGTGACCCATGCCTTTTTGTTAGACCTCCACATCACACACAAGTTAGACTTGCTGACACCGCATCTGCCAAACACTCGGGGATTTTCAAAAAGATACACCAGTAAAGGCTTCACTTTGCAATCACTACTGGCATTGGCACAAAGCATCAAAGTTAGCCTGTCTTTCATAGGCTTATGTCCTGGCTGTGCCTTTTCCTCCTGAGTAATGTAGGTCCTGTTGGGCATTTTCTTCCAAAACAGGCCTGTTTCATCACAATTAAACACTTGTTGGGGGAGGAATTGTTCAGCCTCTAGGTACTCCTGGAATTCAGGAACATATTTTTCAGCCACACTTTTGTCACAACTGGCTGCCTCACCATGCCTCACAACACTATGTATGCCAATTCGATTCTTAAATTTGTAAAACCAGCCTCTGCTGGCTTTAAATTCGCTCACTTCATCACTCGTTGCAGGCATTTTCTTAACAAGATCATCATGCAACTGCCTTGCTTTTTCACATATTATTGCCTCCGAAACAGTATCTCCTGCTAACTGTTTCTCGTTGATCCACACCAACAACAACCTTTCCACATTTTCCAGCACTTGTGGTCTGTGTTTTGTGATCACACATGAACCTTTTGCAACAACAGCTTCCTTGATTTTACTTGAATTTTTCTTGGCCACAATGGTAGCGATGGTAGAAAAGGGTTTACCATACAGCCTGGCCAGCTCACTGATACGCACTCCACTTTCGTATTTTTCTATTATCTCCTTCTTCAGTTCTATCGTACATATATTTCTGTTCCTCTTGCCACAGGCTTAGCACTAGGATCTTTCCTTGGACCCATGGTAGCTTATTTAGCAGTTGCAAGCACTAAAAACAGTGGAATAATGACAATATACTGGTATGAATGCGTGGGTGTGGGTGGGTGGTCGCTCTCGCTTGTAAACAATAGCACTGACGCTCCCTGTAGTGCGCGCTCAGCTGGGCGCCAAGCGGACACGTCCGGTACGAATGTCGGTACACGAAGCAAACATCGTAAGTCACAGTCACATTTTTTACGTTATAAATATCGGTTATCGAAAATAACGTAAAATGATAGCATCGTAAGTCGGGGTACCACTGTACATAGAAGTGAGGAGGATTATTTCTGGGCACACAAACATAAATACGCGTGCACACACACAAACACACGCACAAGGTTTCACACCTTGAAAGCTGACCTGACACATCCTCCCTCCCTCTCTCTCAATCCCATACACACAGACAAACAAGCAAATGGTCTCTTCCCCCTCACAGCCTCCTCCCCCCTCAAGGTTTCCCACCCTCTTGGTCTCCACCTCTCTCGACCCCCTGCAACCAAAATTAGGGAGTACACTGCACACAAAACACACCCACGCCCTCACCCAAACACACAAATACCATCACCCAGCCACACCCAAACACAAACCCACACCCAACACACACACACTAGCCCCACCCACATATCGACCCTCCTGACCCTACCCCAGCCACACCCAAGCACACACCCATACCCAACACACACACACACTCCATCTCCCTCTCTCTCTCCATCTCTTTCTCCCTCTCTCTCTTCATCCCTTTCTCCCTCTTTTCTCTCCCTCCCTCCCCCATTCCCTCTCTTCTTCTTCTCCTTCCTTCCTCCCTCCCTTCCACCCTTTCCTTCTAGCCCCTTCCCACTCTTTCTCCACACCCCCCATCACTTTCCCTGTCCCCCTCCCCTTCCCTCTCTCACTCCATCTTCCCATTTCTCTCCTCCTTACCACTTCCCCACCCCCAAGCACACACGCACACAAACAGCACAAACCCACACTACAACACCCCAAAAAAAAAAAGGATGGTGGCTCAGAAGTGAAATCGAAGGCTCAGAGGATCGGAGGAAAATGGTTCTGGTAGAGAAGAATGGATGGAAGAGCAATGTAAAAGGATGGAGCAAGAGTGGGGGAGCAAACTAGGTGAGCTTTCTGCAAAAATGGAGAAGAGGATGGAGACAGAGAAGAAGAAATAGGAGTCGCAAGCCGAAGCCGCCAAAGCCAGGATAAGGGCCCTAGAATATGAGGTAAATACTCTGAAGTGAGTTACAGGGCTATTGCCAAGAGGTGACATAGCACCTGAAGCAGGTACACCCCTGCTGGACGAGGAGCCCAACGGCAAGGCCCTAAGGCCCTATCAGACCACCAAGCAGGGATGAGGAATGAAGGGGAAGAGCAGTTGGGAGCAAGAATAGCAGTGGGAGAGGGGGTTAGGTCCTATGCAGAGGCACGACCATGCCACCAAGAACTACAGGAAAAAATAAGGGAAACAATGGACATGTACAAATGGGACCCAGAAGCACAGAGGGAAAGACAATGGGAGGAGAGAGGTCAGTGTTCATTCATGGGCTTCAGGAGAGAGAGGGGAGGATGCACAATGAAAGACAGCAGAAAGAAAAACAGGAGATTGAAAACATCAAGGAAATAGGTGAGGAGGACATGAATGGAAGGGAAGAAATCGCCCGGTCAAGCTCATTTTCAAGACGGAAACAGTGCGAAACAGGATCCTGCAAGAGAAACCATGGCTGAAGGAATTGTCAACATACAAAAGGGTGTTCCTAGACTGAGACAGAACAAAAGCAGAACAGCAGCAGCTGAGGGAGAGGACACAGATGCAAAAGGGGCTAGGAAGGGAGACAAGGACAAAATCAGCAGAGGACAACCAGAGCAGAGCAGAGCAGGGCAGAGCAACAAGCGCAAGCACACACAGAACACCCCACAACCAAACACGCTATCCCGACAAACCACAATCCACTCTACAGCCCCCACCCCACAGCACACCGCCAGATCCCCCACCTTCACAGACTACCAGAACACAGTGTTGGAGAGAAACTGAAGGTATGGTACACCAACGCTGATGGAATAACGTAATAAGTGGGAGGAATGGCATGAGAGCCAAAGAGGCATCACTGGACATCATAGCTCACAGAAACCAAGCTCACAGGAATGATAACAGATGCCATCTTTCCAACAGGATATCAGATCCTGAGGAAAGATAGAGGGAGGTGGAGGAGTGGCACTGCTCATAAAAACCGATGGGATTTTGATGAGCTGGAGAGAGGAGACAGAGGAGAAGCAAGAGACTAAATAATAGGAACACTTCAGTCTGGAGGTCCCAAGGTGGTAATTGCAGTGATGTATAACCCACCACAGAACAGGAGGAGGCCAAGGCAAGAGTATGATGAGAGTAATAGAGCGATGGCTGACACCTAGCTGAGGTGGCCAGAAGGTCTCATGCAAGCAGGGCAAAGCTACTGATCATGGGTGACTTCAACCACAAGGAAATTGACTGGGAGAACCTGGAGCCCCATGGGGGCCCAGAAACGTGGAGGGCTAAGATGATGGAGGTGGTACTAGAAAATCTCATGTACCAACACATAAGGAACACTACCAGAGAGAGAGGAGAGAATGAACCAGCAAGACTGGACCTAGTATTCACCTTGAGTAGTGCAGACATTGAGGACATCACACATGAGAGACCCCTCGGGGCCAGTGACCATGTGGTTCTGAGCTTCAAATACATAGTAGAGTTACAAGTGGAGAGGGAAGCAGAAAGGGCAGGACGAATGAAGCCAAACTACAAGAAAGGGGGACTACACAGGCATGAATAATTTCTTACATGGGGTTCAGTGGAACAGAGAACTGGCAGGGAAGTCAGTAAACGAGATGATGGGATATGTGACAACAATATGCAAGGAAGCTGAGGAGAGGTTTGTACCCAAGGAAAACAGAAATAACGAGAAAGCCAGGATGAGCCCTTGGTTTACCCAAAGGTGTAAAGAGGCCAAAGGCTAGAGAGTGGAAGAAGTTTAGAAGGCAAAGGACCCAGGAGAACAAGGAGAAAAGTTGTAGAGCCAGAAATGAATATGCACAGATAAGACGGGAGGCCCAACGACAATATGAAAATGACACAGCAGCGAAAGCCAAATCTGACCGAAGCTATTGTACAGCCACATCATGAGGAAAACAACAGTCAAGGACCAGGTAATCAGGCTAAGGAAGGAAGGAGGAGAGATCACAAGAAACGACCGAAGTATGCGAGGAACTCAACATAGAGATTCAAAGAAGTGTTCGCAGAGGAGACAGAAAGGACCCCAGAAAGACGGAGAGGTGGGGAACACCACCAAGTGTTGGACACAATACATACAACCGAGGAAGAAGTGAAGAGGCTACTGTGTGAGCTAGATACCTCAAAGGCGATGGGGCCGGATAACATCTCTCCATGGGTCCTGAGGAGCAGAGGCGCTATGTGTACCCTAACAACAACATTCAACACATCTATCGAAACAGGGCATCTACCTGAGGTATGGAAGACAGCAAATGTAGTCCCAATTTTTAAAAAAGAGACAGACATTATTGGCAAAACCATTTTCCCAATAAGAAATAATGTAACCAATTAATCCGCTCCAGACACCCAAAAGTATTAACAAAATTTTTTTTTAATAAACATACAGAAAACAACGAGAAATCAAGAATATAAAACAATATCACACTTACCTTATAGAAGACTCTTGTTGGTGTATGGAAGATGGGAGGAGGGGAGAGGATGAAGTTAAACTATTGTTTGGAAGGGGAATCCCCTTCTATAAAGATTTCAGGTACCAAGTCCTTTTCCGGGGTTACTTCCTTCTTGTTTTTTAACCCTTTGGAGTCCAAGGACCCTCTCCGAAACTCGTTCTCAGGGTCCAAGAATTAAAAAAAAAAAAAAAAAAAAAATCTTATGAAATGATAGAGAATCTTTTTTCAATCATAACGCCACAAAAATATGAAATTTGATTGAAAACTAACAGAATTATGCTTTCAAGGGTTAGCGGTAGCCATGACATTTACGCATCGGCGATTTCGCCCACTTTGAGCCCTATTTTCGGCACATTTCAATGTTTCAGTCTACTAAAATTATAGCTATTTCTGCTAGAACTCCATTTCTTCTATTGATTGAGTACAAGAAACCGCCTATTTATCAATTTCAACTACCCAAAATAGTGGTCAGAAATGGCAATTTGGCCAATTTCACACAAATTTAAAACGATGCAAATTTCAAAATAGGATCCAAATAAACAAGGCAGACATTCATGGCACTAAAATAACATCTCTGTTCATTAGTCACGTCTCCAGGCCCCTCTTACTTTTTTTTTTGTTTTCCCTTTTTGAATTTTATTCTCACAAAAATAGAAGATTTACTATTATGTATACAACTGCATAAATTAAAAATGGTATAAATAATATCACGCACTTTGCAAGAATATTAGACTCTCCATTTGGGATGGAATTGGACGCATGGTGTGATTTGTTTACTCCTGAACATCCCCAAAATCGAACATTTTTGCTAATTTGCGCTCAGTTTCAAGGTACTTGTCATCGTGAAACCAGTCAAAATTATCTCTATTTCTGTAATATATCATCTATTCTATAAGACAAAAGAAAACGAAAATACAAGCATAAATACCATACGAAAATAGACTGCAAAGTCGCTTTTTTAAAAACCAAACACGGTCAGAGTTTTTTTCTTCTTTAAATGCACTGTGTGGTGCAGGAATTTTTTATAATGCACACACTGACCGCACAGACCCATTCTATCACATCTAGCCTAACAGCCTGTTTCTGTTGATTTGAGGGCACTAGAATTTAGGAGTACTAGTCGTCAATAACCACAGTGCGTAAAACGCTTGTACGAAAACCCCGAAAGGGTTAATAAACCATAGAAGGGTTTTATATAAGTATTTAAAATGGTGTCACCGTAAAACAGAGTACTTACAAATAATTTAAACTAAGTCCACTTAATAAGGTAGTGTACAATACACAATATTCTTTTAATTATAATACTAAATGGTTCTAGAGTCACAAGACATTCCTTTCACATAATATCACACTTTGCTTGACTCAAAACCCCAATGAGCCAGAAGGCATAACACCTATTTGATAATTCACTAGTCCCGTAGCGATCTAGGACGCAGAATATTCATAACTCTTAATTAGAAAACCTTTCAGATAAATGGGAATAGGAATGATCTACACTTAAAGTTTTCCGATGAATCTGTTTCCCAGGACTTCACGCAGTCCTCTTTAAGACTATGTCGCTTAAACTTCTCTCCCAGAACTAGAGACAAACCTAGCGTTCCAAACTGCAACACACGCAGACGAATCGCTTCGGGGCAGAGCTAGAGAAAAACTCCGGTGTCTCCAATACAGCAAACACACACTTGCTCTGGGGCAGCGAAAGACAAACACCAGTTCCAACTGCAGCTCACACTCTTGCTCTGAGCAGCGTTAGAGACGAACACCAGTGTCTCCATTACTGCAGCACCACCCTGCTCTGAGCAGCGTTAGAGATGAACACTGTTCAAGGTGCTGAGGCTCACTAGGGAACCTCAAGAAGGCCAGAAGAATAAATCCAAGAATCGAGGTGTTTAGCAAATGTGAGAGGACTGTCCTCTATGAAAGACCCGCTGATGACTGACTGAGGTGGCTAGTGCCCCATCATTGGGTACGATGACGTGGTAAGGCAGGAATTTCTGACCTGTTAACGAGCGGATGGGTAGTTGCTATACATCACATAAAAACCCCACCTAGACATACAGGGGCCAGACGCATGGTGTGATTTGTTTACTCTGAACATCGGACAAAATCGAACATTTTCTCTTTGGGTCAATTTCAAGGTACTTGTCATCGTGAAACCAGTCAAAATTATCTCTATTTCTGTAATACGTATATCATCTACCCCATAAAATGAGACTAAGAAAAAGAGAATACAAGCATAAATACCATACAAAAATAGACTGCAAAGTCGCTGTTTTAAAACCCACTGCCGAGTTTTTTTTCCCCCGTTATGCCTGTGGTGCAGGAATTTTTTTTATGGGACACTGACCCCCAAAACCCATTCTCTCACATCTAGGTCTAACAGCCTGTTTCTGCTTGATTTGAGGGCGCTAGAATTTTGGCGAATTTGTACCCAAACCCTGGGGGGAAGCCATACTAGTATGACCGAAACCCCCAAAGGGGTTTAAAGCCATAGACAACCCTGGGTCACTGGACCCTTGTTCCCAAAAACTGTTTTAGAGAGCTCTGTTTCTGGCGCTTTAAAATTTGCCTAAAATGGGACAAGACATTGTCATTGTACATGTTCACATGGCTTGCAACAGCTTTGTAAGGGGGATGTTCCTCCACAATCTTCCAGCCTACTCCACATTGCACAAATCTCCCCTTTAAACTTTTGAAGGCACCTTCTTCCCCCTCTCTTTCTCCTCATCTGAAGCAATTTCCCGAGCTGTGCCTGATGCTGTTCAGATGAAGGTCTTCAGCTCTTCAGTGGTCAGCTCTTCATTGTGGTCCTCCACCCAAACCCCTTTCCCCATCCTGGCCACTCCCTCCTACCCCCTGGAATTCCCGCCACAACAGATTCCATAACTGGTATAGGGTTGTCAGAATCACCCCAAACCCTTCAAAATCCTTCTCTTGGACACAGTCTGGCCACAATTTTCTCCAAGCAGAATTCATCATCCTGAAGTCACCCCCTGCCAAGCCTTATCTATAGGCCTATGCAATGGAGGATACTGAAGTGATCTTTCCAGAACTCTCTAAGGGTCAATTCAGTGTCTGAGATCACATCAAAGCACCTTTGAAACATTGCTTTGGTGTAGATTTTTTTGAAGTTTGCAATGATCTGCTGGTCCATGGGCTGGATGAGAGGAGTGATATTGGGGGGCAAGAACTTCACTGTGATGAAACAAAACTCCTCCACCATTTGGTCATCCAAGTCTGAGGATGAGCAGGAGCATTGTCCATTACCAGGAGGCACTTGGGGGAATTTTTTTTCCCAGGAGGTATTTTTTCACACGGGGGCCCAAAAACACTTCATTAAACCAATCAAGGAAAATTTCCCTCGTGACCCATGCCTACTGTTAGCCTCAACATCACACACAAAGAACATAAGAAAGGGGGAACACTGCAGCAGGCCTGGGGCCCCATAATAGGCAAGTCCTTCACAATCCATCCCACTAACATAATATCCCCAAACCCCATTTCATAAGAACAAATTAGTCTTGGCGACACTGTTTCTTGAACACACTGGGATTTTCAGAGTGATACACCAGTAAAGGCTTCACTTTGAAATCCCCACTAGCATTCCCACAGAACATGAGTAACCTGTCTTTCATAGGCTTGTGCCCTGGCAGCCTTTTCCTCCTGCGTGATGTAGGTCCTCTTGGCATTTTCTTCCAAAAGAGGCCTGTTTCACAATTGAACACTTGTTGGGGGGGGGAATTTTTTCAGCCCCCGTCCCCTTGAATTCTGCCGAATTTTTCAGAACTTGCAGCCCGCCATGCCTTACCCCCTTTTATGCCACTACGCTTCTTAAATCTCTAAAAACCAGCCTCTGCTGGCCTTAAATTCACTATCAGCACTCGTTGCAGGCATTTTCTGTACGAGACGCATGCAACTGCCTTCACAAATTATCGACTGCATAACACTATCTCCTGCTAACTTTTTTTGGTTGATCCACATCAATAACAAATTCTCAACATCTTAGTATTTCGTCCCTTTCGCACCAACAGTTTCCCTTTGGGATTTCCTTTTCTTCGCCATGAGGGAAGCAATAAAAGGGCTTCCCATACATCCTGGCAAGATGGGCCACATGCACTCCACTTTCATATTTTGCAATGATTTCTTTCTTCAGTTCTATCGTGTTTTCCCCTTTTCTTACCAAAGGGCTGGCACTAGCAGCTTTCTTTGGGCCCATAGTGGCTTATTTGCGTTACAAGCAAAAAAAATAATGGAATACATGTACTGGATTTATATCAAGAAGTGTAAGCAACAGAAGTCCAGGGTTATGGTACAGCTTTATACACGTTAGTAAGGCCTCACCTAGATTACGCAGCTCAATTCTGGTCTCCATATTACAGAATGGATATTAATTCATTAAAAACATTCAGCGTAGAAAGATAGCATTAAAAATCTTCCCAAGAAGAACGATTGAAGACCCTAAAATTACATTCACTTGTAAGACAAAGAATGAGTGGAGACATGATTGAGGTATACAAGTGGAAAATGGGTATTAACAAAAGGGGGTATAAATAAGGTCTTGAGAATATCTCACCAAAGAGAACCCGCAATAATGGATTCAAATTAGATAAGTTTAGATTTAGAAAGGATATAGGAAAGTATTGGTTTGGAAATAGGGTAGTTGATGAGTGGAACAGTCTGCCTAGTAGGGTTATTGAAGCAAGAACCTTGGGTAGTTTCAAATTTAGGTTGGATAAATATGAGTGAGAGGGGGTTTGGGTTTGAGTGGAGTTGCGCACAGTGAATGGAATTATCAAAGCTTATTTCTTGGGTATCATTGAAGATTGGGTTGAACAAATATTCTGTTAGTGGGATGGAATGTGAAGGACCTTGCCTAGTATGCCAACAGGCCTGCTGCAGTGTTCCTCCTTTCTTATGTTCTTATGTTCTCTTATGTCTATACAGTGGACCCTTGAAATCGAATACCTCGGCACCCAACAATTCAGAATTGAACACTTTTTTTAACAAATTTTGTTCAGTTCGAAAAACTTCCGCAAATCAAATAAGTGCATACCAGACCTGTCCGCCCAGGCCGCTTTTGGGGGCCTCGGGCTTGTTCAGTAAGTGGTAGAGGCAGTGGTCGGGCAGGCAGTGGTAGAGGCAGGCAGTGGTAGAGGCAGTGGTAGAGGCAGGCGTGGTAGAAGAAGGCAGTGTTTTTGAGGCAGGCAGTGGTAGAAGCAGGCAGTGGTAGAGGCAGGCAGTGGTAGAGGCAGGCAGTGGTAGAGGCGGCAGTGGTAGAGGCAGGCAGTGGTAGAGGCAGGCAGTGGTAGAGGCAGGGGTGGTAGAGGCAGGCAGTGGTAGAGGCAGGCGTGGTAGAGGCAGGCAGTGGTAGAGAGGCAGATAGTGGTAGAAGCAGGCAGTGGTAGAGGCAGGCAGAGGTAGTGAGAGGCAGTGGTAGAGAGAGGGAGTGGTAGTGAGAGGCAGTGGTAGAGGCAGGCAGGGTAGAGGCAGTGGTAGAGAGGCAGTGGTAGAGAGAGGCAGTGGTAGAGGCAGGCAGGGGGTAGAAGCAGGCAGTGGTAGAAGCAGGCAGTGGTAGAGGCAGGCAGGGGTAGACGAGGGTAGAGAGGCAGTGGTGAGGCAGGCAGTGGTAGAAGCAGGCAGTGGTAGAGGCAGTGGTAGAGGCAGTGGTAGAGAGGCAGTGGTAGAGGCAGGCATTGGTAGAGGCATGCAGCGGTAAAGGCAGGCAGCGGTCGAGGCAGGCAGGGAGTAGAGGGAAAAGGGAGGGGAAGAGGCAGGCAGTGGTAGAGAGAGGCAGTGGTAGAGGCAGGTGGAGGCAGGCAGTGGTAGAGGCAGGCATTGGTAGAGGCAGGCATTGGTAGAGGCAGGCATTGGTAGAGGCAGGCATTGGTAGAGGCAGGCAGCGGTAGAGGCAGGCATTGGTAGAGGCAGGCAGCTAGAGGCAGGCAGGGGTAGAGGCAGGCAGGGGTAGAGGCAGGCAGGGGTAGAGGCAGGCAGGGGTAGAGGCAGGCAGCGTAAAGGCGGGGAAGAGGCAGGCAGGGGTGGAGGCAGGCAGTGGTAGAGGCAGGCAGCGGTAGAGGCAGGCAGGGGTAGAGGCAGGCAGGGGTAGAGGGACGCAGCAGAGAGGAAAAGGGAGGGGGGGGAGGCAGGCAGTGGTAGAGGCAGGCAGGGTTAGAGGCAGGCAGTGGTAGAGGCAGGGAGGGGTGAGGCAGGCAGTGGTAGAGGCAGGCAGAAAGAATGAGTGTGTAAAAGGGTTTCCCGGAGTTTTGTAAAGAAACCAGTTGTTGCTGCGGGCTTTTACCAGCCGGGACACAAATAAACCTGTTCACCCTGAAGCCGACTGAAAACATCTCGTTTTTTATGTTTATATGTTACATAGCGTGTTTATTACAATTTTGAAAAATATCATAAATGGATTAAGCCAACTGTCTATATTTTTTTATACGCCAGAGTGATTATTATTGTGCTATTATTGTCATTTTTAAGGCCCTGAGTGATTATTATGTGTTTATTTTTTTTTCTTTAACAAGTCGGTCGTCTCCCACCGACTAATAACACACACTTAGTGATTTTAATGTGTTCCTGCATGCCAGCACAGGTGCAAGTTGTGGAGTTTAAAGCAGCAGTTAAGTTCAGTGACAAAGAGTAGCTTTAAATGTAGCATTAAGAGTGTAGCGATTAAGCAATAAAAAAGGGACAAAACAAAATAAACCCCCTCACAGCATGCGTCTGCCTATCTTCTGCAAGGTATGTAAATGGTGTATGTACACCTGTTCATTTGTACATTATGGTTTTCTTATGAAAGAAGTGATCAAATCAGTTAGCATTACAAACTCCGTTTTTCTTATACAAAACGTCTGAAGGAAGAAAGAATGGGAAGATGCTTTCATAGCTGGAGAAAAATGCCCGCTAGCACCGTCCTCCCGGCCACAACATTCGTAATGCAACATATTTTATTCATTCTAGAGTGTATATCAGGGTTTATGTTATTTTTATTGTTTATTATGTCATATTAGATGTTGTGATAAATAAGCCGTAGAATAATAGCATCATATTGAAGTACTATTTGTCATGCCTCCTGACAGCGGAACAATTACAGGAACCCCGGGTTTTCTTTTTTAATTCCCCAGTGCTGTTAAAAACTGTTATAAACGAATTTGTTCCCATAAGGAATAATGTAGATTAGATTATTTTTTAGCCCCCAAAAAAACATTAAAAAAAACTTACAAAAATACATTACATAATTGTTCGAGTTTGGGCCAACGAACCGGGGGTCCACTGAATCGTATTTCCATTATTTTTTGGGGGAAAAATTGATTTGATTTTCAACTTTTTAAAAATTTAAAAACAAGCCCTGTAACGGATTATGTTTTATTCGGGGGTCCATTTTTTCTGTCTATCTGTCAAACCTGTCTCCTTTTTTATATCTCTGTCTTTCACATGTACACATAAGTACAGTTATTATACATTTTAAAAATTTTTTATAACCCAAAATTCCAGGCAAAGTGCTATACAGTGCTTGTGATAAAGACAAATAAGATGACTGGCAATTAAGCATTGCTTCTGCATCGTTTTAATACCTTTGGGGTTTTTGAGCCGTTTTGAGACAGAGACAAGCGATGGAAACACACACATGGGGAGAAAAAAGACATAACAGAGCTAGACAGATAGACAGATATACATGTTTGTGTGTAAATGAAAACAAATAAAGCCAGGGTTCCCTGCAGCAGTGCTTTTCATCAATTCACCCACTGCTTCCCGTCAGCAGTTTAGTGACTTGTAATAAACACCATGTTTTAAAAGTTTTAAAAAAACCCCGCATGTCTAAAAAAATTTCTGAGACCTATAAATACTTTGTACAGTGGGGCCCGGGGAAACGAACCTCCCAACTCGCCCATTATTGTTTATTATTGTAAGGGGTTTTTTGGTGTATTTTGGGGTCTAAAATACTAATCTAATTTCATCATTCCTTTGGGAAAAATTTTTTGGTAATGCACTTAAACATTCGGAATGAAGAATGTTGATTTCCCGGGGGCCACTGTTTTTTTCTAACAATAGTAAATGACCAACAGGCGAAATATTCACCTGTCGGTGTGATTGACTATTTGAGTATTTCATAACTAATATTAGTGTCAGAACAAATATTGGCATGAAATCACAAAAATTTAAAAGTAATTACGAGCATAAAAATTATATAAATTAAAAAAAAAACGAGAAAAAAGGTATATTGGTAACACTTCTACAAGGGGAGAACTCCATGTTGCCTAGGTGACACCAGCGCCAACTTGCAGTCGTATATCTTGGTAAGTACTGGTTCTAAAATTTTTTTTTTGTCTTACAACACAAAAAATTCCCCCCTTTAATTTAAAAAAAAAAACAAAATATTGGGGGAGTGCAGGTGAACGAGATCTACGTTTGGACAGTTTGGGTTAAAAACCTATAAGAAAATGAAAAATAGTGCTCAAGATATTTAGCAACTCCTTACCTCTGGAGAGAGAACATCTCTTTCAGATCTAAATCCATAGAATCCCCTGCAGAGCTATTTTCAGCTTCTTCATCACCTGAGATATTCCCCGCCACCCCCAAAAATTAAAATATCATCTGGGAAACAATAAATCCCCCTATTAAAATGTCAATGGTCCTGAGAATCATCACTCCCCATGACCCAGTTTGACCCGCCCTAATAAAAGTAACATTCCTAACCAACTTTTTTTTACCCCTTGAAATGCAGTCACTAAATTAAGAATATTATAATTTTACATCCAATGGATATTTCCCCCAAAGGCAGGGTAACCCAAAAAAAAACTCATTCACTCAATTGTTTTTTCCAGAAGTAGCAACATCACAATCAGATTACCCTTTTAACTGCAACTTTCCCCCCCCTTTTTGAGCGTAGGCACTCCCTTTCCCCTCCAGGACCTAAGCCCAGCTAAGCGGTTTCCCTGAACCCCACAAAAAGCCCCCTGCTCAATAAACAGGACATAATTTTAACCCCTTTTCCCTGTCACCCCTTATCAACACTGAGCAAGCTTGTCATGATCTTTACCAAAGCCCGGGGGCCTTTTTTAAGGTTTGGAAATTTTTCCCCGAGTTTGGCATTTTTAAAATTTAAAATTTTTGAAACCAATTTTTCAAAGGGGAAAATTTTAAATTTTTTTACCTTTCCCCCCCCCAAAATCACTTACAAAAGATTATAATACTTTTAAAACTTTCAGTTATTTTAAAACTTACCATAACGGAATTTAAAATTATGAAAAACTTTTATAAGTCCACCCCCCCCCATGACTAGCTTCTCCCCACACCATTTTACCCCCGGAGCTGCACTCCATTATGTGGGGAAATTTCCAAAAAGTTTCAAGTGTCAGAAAGTTACTGCATATTATACATATATTTTTTTAACATATTATTGCCCCCTCCAACAGCTCATCAGGCCCCAAAAAAACCCTTATCTCCATTCCTCCTATTTAACACGCCACGCATGTTTTCTGGAATCCAAGCCCCCCCCCAAAAAATTTTCCTTTCCACCCCCTTTCCACCCCCCCTTTTTTTTCCCTACAGATTTAGCCCTCATTCTTTTTGTTTCATCCTCTCTAAATGACCAAACCACCCATCAACCTTCTGATTAATACTTTTTTAACTCCACCCACCCCCTTTTCCACCATGAATTCTTATTTTTACACCAAATTGCCTTAAGACATGACATCTCCACTGCCCCAGCCTCCTTGCTGCAGATTTACAACCCATGCTTCACCCCATGTTGGTACAAATACTCTCGTTTTCCCCCTTTTTTCCCCCATGGATGCGATTTGTCTCCAAGATACCTCAGCACCACTCACCTTTTTTTCCCCTAATTCTATGGTTAACCCCACCTTTTAAACCCCATCTGCTGACAAGTCAACCCTAAATATCTGAACACACCACTTCTTCCATACTCCTCCCTTCAATGTAATACCAATTTTTTTATCTAAATCGCTTGATACCCTCATCCCTTTTTTTATCTATGTTACTTTCAATTTTTTACCACACCCCCCAAACTCATCCACTAACCTTTGCAACTTTCCTTAAAAAACTCCCAAAAGCACAGTATAAAAAAAGAGTAACTGTGTCAACCCCATTTTGTATTTGATTCATCGTAATTTAACCTTTTTACTGTCAGAATCCTGCTCACAAACTTGCTCTCTGTGTCAAAAATTTAAAAAAAAAAAATGAAATGATAAGATAATTTTTTCCCCATGATAATGACACCAAAATTACGAAAATTTATGGAAAAAATTTTGGAATTACGCTCCGGGAATTTAGCGGTCTGGCGATATACAGTGGTACCCCCACTTACGTATTTTTTTTTTTCCAGAATGCTGTTCAATGCATTACCAAACGAATTTTCTCCTTAAGAAAGGAAAAAAATAGTCCTTTTTTACCCCCAAAAAATTCACTTACAAAAGCATTTAAAAAAAAACTTTTAATGGGTGAGTTTTGGGGCCATGAAGTCGGTACCCTGTATTCCCCCGGCAATTTGCCCCTTTGGCCCTATTTTCGGCCAATTCCATTGTTCCAGTTGACCAATAGATATTTCACTAAAAAACCATTTTTTACATTGAGCAAGAAACCACCCATTTACCGATTTCACTACCCAATAGTGGTCAGAAATTGGAATTTCCAATTTTACACAAATTTCAAAAAAAGGGGTTAGAATAAACAATGCAGACATTCCTGGCACTAAAATAAATTTTTTCTGTTCATTAGTCACATCTCCAGGCCCCTCTTATATTACTCTTGCTTTCCATTTTGAATTTTTATTCACAAAAAAAAATAAAATTTACTTTTATGTAGACTACTACATTATTGTAATAATTGTATAAAAAAGTCAACCCATTCGTACGGTAAGACGGGGCCAGTTGGACACGGTAACGCATTTGTTTACTCTAGAACATCGGCAAAATCAACATTTCCACTACTTTGAGCTCGATTTCAAGGTACTTTTCATCATGAAACCAATCAAAATATCTCTATTTCTTAATATATCTTATCTATCATATGAGACCAAGAAAAAAGAATAAACCATAAATACCATTCAAAAAACACCAAAAGCCTTTTTTAAAACCCAAAAAACATGGTCAGAGTTTTTTTCTCATTATGACTGCGTGCTGGGTTTTTTTATCTGAGCCCTGACCATGCAGACCCATTTCTCAATGTAGGTCTACCAGCCACCTGCTAGTTTAAGTAGAATTTTGGTGTAAGTGGAACCCGTCGAAATAACCGTTCCAGGAGCTTGTTCTAAACTCGAAATGTTAAAAGCCAATCAATATTTCCCATAAGAAATAATGGACATACAATTAATCCGCAGAAACCCAAAAAAATTAAAAATACATTTTAATGAGATTAATTATAGCTACATACAAAAGAATTACATAGAAAGATATATTAAATAAATGCATGTATTTAAATATTTAAATAAATAAAATAACATTTTTACTTCCTTTTTATTGAAGATTGTTGATGGCATATGGAAGATAGGGAGGAGGGGGGAGGGAGGGCTTAATTTTGGGGAAGGGCAACCCCCAAAGGTTTTGGGGTAACAAGTCCCCCTGGGGTTATTCCCCCTTTTTTTTTTAACCCATAGGACCAGCTTGAGTCATCCCCTGTAACAAAAAATGCCAAGTCCTTTTTTTTGGGCCCTTTTAAGACCTGAAGGGACTTTTTTTTGTCACTAACATGTTGTGTTGGCTTGTTTCAGCTTGGTCAGGGTGGTATTTTCCACAAACCTTTGAACATTGTTCCTTTTTAACAAATCCCCCCTAAGAAGGCACCTCAACCAGTCCTTTTCCCCCCTCCTCCTGTAAACAAGAGCCTCATCTCTGGTCTTATACTTTCCAGTTCCAGCTCGCAGCTCTTCAGTTGTTAGCTCTACCCTGTGGTCCTCCACCAGCTCTTCCACATCCTCACCACCACCCCAAAACCCAGGGATTTCCCCCAAAAGCCACAATACCTTCCACAACAGGCACAGGGTCGGCAGGGTGGGGCCCTCAAACCCTTCAAAATCCCTCTTTGGGGACAAACCTGTCCACAATGGTCTCCAAGCAGAGTTCAAAGTCCTGGAAGTCACTGCTTCCAAGCCTTACCTATAAGGCCTATGCAGTTGTAGATATTAAGTGATTCTTCCAGAAAACTAAAAGGGTCAATTAGTGCCGGGAGGCCTTAAAGCCTTTTCAAATACTGCTTTTGTGTGTGTATTTTTTGAAGTTGAAATGACCTGCTGGTCCAGGGCTGGAGGAGAGGAGGGTGTTAGGAGGCAAGAACTTCATTTTATAAAATTGGTCGCACACAGTGGTTTTCCAAGTTTGGAGGATGTGGGGGAGCATTGTCCAGTAATAAGGCACTTGGGGCCAAACCCTTTTTTTCTGTAGGTATTTTTTACACTGGGGCCCCAAAACTTATGGATCCCCTCACTGAAAAGTTGCCTTGTGACCCATGCATTCTGACTAGCCCCCACAAGACACACAATCTACAAACATTTTTTTTAACACTCTGGGTTTTCTGAGTGATACACCAGTAAAGGCTTCCTTTCCCCACTAGCATTTTCACAAAAAAAAAGAGTTAGCCTTCTTTTTCAGGCTTGTGTCCTGGCAGTGCCTTTTCCTCCTGAGTAATGGGTCCTGTTGGGCATTTTATTCCAAAAAAAGGGCCCGTTTCCCAATTGAACACTTGTTCGGGTTTTTAAAATTTTTAGTCTTTTTTAGTCCTGAAAAACATTTATGAATTTTTTAGCTGCACGTTTGTCTGAACTGGTAGCCTCACCCTGCCTTACCACATTGTGTATGCCACTACGCTTTAAATCTGTCAAACCAGCCTCTGCTGGCCTTAAAATCACTAACACTACAATCAGCACTGGTTCCAGGCTTTTTGCAAGACGGGGTGCAACTGCCTTGCCTTTCACAAATGATTGTCTCCGACACACTATCACCCGCTAACTTTTATCCTTGATCCACACCAGCAACAACTTCCCAACCGTTCGATTATTTTGGTCTATTTTTTTGGTAGCATATCAACACCTTTTTTAACATCAGCTTCCTTGATTTGTTCCTTCTTTGCCAGGATAGAAGAGATAGTTGACCTGTTTTTGCCATATATCCTGGCAAGCTCAGAAATTCCGAACCCTCTTTTCTGATAATTTCCCTTCATGTCTATGGGTTTCTACTTTCTTTACCACAGGGGACCACAGGGGAATTTCGGGACCCATAGTAGCTTATTTTACAGTCGCACAATGAACAAGCTCCAAAACAATTTTAAATTCTTGTGAAATGTTTGGATGAGCGTGGGGAATGTTCACCAAGGGTAAACAATGCAAGACTGGCTCAGGACGCCTGCGCGGGAGGCCCCAAGTGCCTGGGGGGACAGGTCTGGACACACTTGTTCAAAACGTGGGGGGTTCGATAGTCGGGACAAAATTTGTTCAAAAATTTAAAATCGATTTTTCGAGGGGGGGGTTGAAAACCGGGTTCCACTGTATTAATTTGTCACCAACACTGGCTTGTGTGTACAAATGTCCCCGTGAAAGATGAAAGAGTTAATGGGGGTGCCCAGTGTTTATTCAACTATTTTTAAATTGGGTTTTTTGTAAATTGGCCATATTACCAACTTAGTCGACAGTTTCTTTTGCACAATTGATAGAAAAAAGGTATACTAGCAAAATAACTAGAAATTAAAGTGAGTTTGGGGAATTTGGGAAAAAAATAACAGGCTAAATTCACCCAGGTAAAAAACTTTGTGCTTGTTAATTTTCCTAATTTCCATCAAATTACATTTTTTTTGGTGTCATTACCTTCAGAAAATAAGATTTTTACCATTTGAAAGATAAAATAATTATATTTTTTTTTTTAAAAATTGCAACAGTGTCAGCTTTTTATTTTTGGGGGTTGCAACAGGAAAGGGGCCAAAAACTTGTCTCTATTCACCCTTAAATGCTCACAAAGTCTGGAATATGAAATTAGAAATTTAAAAAGGAAAGAGTATTATACAAGACTTTAAAAAATGTAAATGCTTACCTTGGGGACAGAAAGGTTGGAAAAATTTCTAAAGCCAGTTGCTGAGCTAGGATAAGATGCTCCGATCTTGGGGGGTTTTTAAAAATTTTGAGTTACAAAGGGACACCTGCATAGTGATTCACCAAAGACAAGGTGTCAGTTCCAGAACGTTGACAATATCTTCAAGACAAGCTAAAAAATTTGCCACTTTAAAAAGCTGATATTCAAAAAAAGACCTGCAAAATAAAAAAAATTAAGTTATTACAAACATCAATTTTTTTTTTTTTTTTTTTTCTTGTTTTACCATCCTTCATTCAACAGGTCTTTTCGAAGCATGCTGATCAACAATTAGATTACACATTGTGTGCAACATCCATCCCCCCCTTAAAACTTTAGTCCAATAACTGGTTTCCTGAATCTCTTTAAAAAGTTATTTTTTTCTTAAAATTCTATTATTTGAGTTCAAATTAGATTTATTTCAGCATGATACAATTTTTGGGGATGGGCATGCGAGAAAGCCCCTTGTATGCAGAAATTCGGGCAAACTTAAGCTATCTTTAAGACAATAACCAGTTGACTGCTTATATACGTATATGGTCTCTGAGTGGTCATAACAATAAATTTGGAATTAGGGGGAACAAAAACTAATTAGCTTTAACCCTTTGGGTGGTTTTGGGATGTACACGAAATTTTCAGCGGCCTCAAATTGGGGAAACGGCGGTAGGCATACTTTGAAAAAATTTGGGTGGGGGTCAGTGTGTGCAAAAAAAAAAAACCTGCACACCCCTGCAAAATAAAAAAAACGCCGACCGTTTTTTTTTTTTTTTTAAAACAGCGATTTTGCAGTCTATTTTTAGGGATTTATTGATGTATTTTTTTTTCTTGGTCTCTTTGATAGAATGGAAGATAAAACAGAAATAGGGATTTTTTTGATTTTTGACAAAAAAAAGGGGGTACCCCTTTTTACGATGGTCCCCAAACTCCCCCTTTTATGTAATTTTTTTTTTTTAAATGCTTTTGTAAGTGAATTTTTTGGGGGTCAAAAGGATTCTATTTTACAACATTTTTAAAAAGAAAATTCGTTTGGTAATGGCACTTGAAAAAATTTCGGGGAAAAAAAAAATATCGTAAATCGGGGACCACTGTACCTTAAATTGAGCTGGCGAAAATTTTTTTAGGGGGTTAAAAGTAAAAAATCACACCATGTGCCCCCCCACCAAAGGCGAAATATTCTTTACAAATGGCTGAATTTTTTATACCTTTTTCAATGATCAAAAAATTTTAAAACTTATTTTTTTTGTGAGAAAAAAAATTAAAAAGGAAAGGGAAAGGGGGCCCGGGGAGGGCCCCCTGAACAGAAATGTTTTTTAGTGCCAGGAATGTCGCCTTGATTCGGCCCCCTTTTTTGGTTTGGCCCTTAAAAGGTTTAAAAAAAATTTCCATTTTCTGACTACTATTTTGGGATTGAAATTGATAAAAAGGGTTTTTTTCCCCCAATGGGGAAAAGAAATGGAGTTTTTACAAAAAAACTATGATTTTAGTGGACTAAAAATTGGGAATTTTTCCCAAAAAAAGGCCGGGGGGGAAATCTCCGATGCGTAAAAATTTTTAGACCGATAAAGCGGAGCATAATTCTGTAAGTTTTCATTCAAATTTCATACTTTTTGTCGTTATGACGGAAAAAAATTTTATCATTTCATAAGAAATTTTTTTTTTCCCCCAAAATTTCACCCTGAGAACGGGGTTTCCGAGAAGGCCTGTCGCCCCCAAAGGGTTAATACTGTCTATGTAACATTTACTGACTATACAGTGGCCCCCCGAGTTTCATGATTAATCCTTCCAAAAGTTCCAAGGGAAAAATTCCCAATGGCAAATTTTTTTCCCATAAGAAATAATGAAAACGAATTTAACCATTTCAGACCCCCAAAAGTATTAACAAAAATATTTTTTTTAGAGATTAAATACTGTATAGATTTACATACAGAAAACAATGACAAATAAATATAAAGCACTAATAAAATGGATAAAAACATTTAACATCAAATTTCCCTTTATTGAAGACTTGTTGGTGGGGGAAGGGGGGTAGGAGGAGGGGACTTTGGTCCTAGGGGTTTTTAAAAGACAAAGGGGGGAAGTAACCCCAGAGTTTTTTGATAGGGGGAAGTCCTTATGGGGGTTTTTCCCCTTTTCTAAACAATAAATCCTCCTCTCCCCCCCCTATCTTCCATAAGCCAACAAAGTTTTAAAAAAAGGGTTTTGTAATATTGATTTAATTTTTTTTAAATTTTTTAAAAAAATTTTTTTTTTTTGTCAATATTTTTGGGTGGGGGGAACGGATTAATTGTATTTACATTAATTCAGGGGGGAAATATTTTTTGTTTTTTCCCATTTCGTTTTTTTTTTTTGGGGGAAAAATGGTTTTTGTTTTTTTCGATTTAGAACGACCTTCTGGAACTTTTTAAAACCCTTTTTGGGGGCCCAAGGGGGTCTCTCTAAACCTTTTCCCCAGGGTCCCAAATTTTAAAAAAAAAAAACAAAATTATTTTTCTTATGGAATGATAGAGAATTTTTTTCCGATCATAACGCCACAAAAATTATGAAATTTGATGGAAAACTAATAAATTTTTTTTTTAAAAAGGGGTTGGGCCATGACATTTACGCATCGGCGATTTCGCCCTTTGAGCCCTTTTTTGGGCACATTCCAATGTTTCAGTCTACTAAAATTATCTTTCGCTAGAACTCCATTTCTTCTATCGATTACCCCCAAAAAAAACCGCCATTTACCAATTTAAACCCCCCCCAAAAATAGTGGTAAAAAAATGGCAATTTGGCCAATTTCACAAAATTTAAAACGATGCCAATTTCAAAATAGGGTCCATAAGGGCAGTTTTTCCCCTGGAAAATAAATCTTCTTTTTTTTCCCCCTTTTTAGGCCCCTTACATTACTTTTGCTTTTTTTTTTAAATTTTTTTTCTAAAAAAAAATAGATTTACTGTTATGTATACAACTGCATCACAAAAAAAATGGTATAAATAATATCAACGCACTTGTACAAGAATATTGGACCCCCAGTTGATGTTTTTGGGGACGATGGTGTGATTTGTTTACTCCTGAACATAGGCAAAAACCCAAATTTTTTTTTGCTATTTTGCCCAGTTTCAAGGTACAGGGGCCCCCTCGATTACGATTTTTTTTCGTTCGAGAATGCTGTTAAAGTGCCACCCCCAAAAACAATTTATCCCCATAAGGAATAAAAAATAGACTCCCCCTTTTTTCCCCCCCCAAAAATATACTTACAAAATTTTTTAAAAAAAATAAACTTACAAAAAAAGGTTTTTTTGGGGGGACCTAGAACTCGGGGAAACCCAAAAACTGCTTTCAGGGGGAAAACCCCAGTCAAAATTATCTTATTTCTGTAATATATTTTTTCAAAAAAAATGAAAAAAAAAGAAAACGAGAATACAAGCATAAATACCATACGAAAATAGACTGCAAAGTCGTTTTTTTAAAACCCAAAAACCCACGGTCAGTTTTTTTTTCCCATTACCTGTGTGGGGGGGGGAAAATTTTTTTTATACTGCGCACACTGACCGCACAGACCCATTCTATCACATGGGGGCCCCAACAGCCTGTTTCTACTTGATTTGGGGGGGGCAAAAATTTGGGGGGAGTACTGTCCCCCCCAAAAACCACAGTGCGAAAAACATTCTTGCGCCCAAAAACCCCCCCGAAAGGGTTAAGAAAAAAAAACCCCCGGTTTTTCCCCACTGTACTTCAGGTCAGGATTAATTTTAAAATTTATTGTTCTGTAAAAGGGGGTAAATGTGGGGGAAAAAAAAGGGGGGGGCCCTTTTCTTGAACTATGTGTATAAAGAGGTTTGGGGGAAAAAAATATTTTATAAAAAAAATAAAAAAAAAGTTTTTAAAGGGTATGATATATGGCGTAATGAAAGTACAGTGGTACCCCGACTTACGATATTTTTTCTTTCCCCGAATGCTGTTCAAGTGCCATTCCAAACAAATTTATCTCCATAAGAAATGATGTAAAATAGACTAGTCCTTTTAGCCCCCCCAAAAATTTCACTTAAAAAAAGGTTTTAAAAAAAAAAATTTTAAAAAAGGGGGTTTTTTTTTGGGGGCCATCGAAAAAAGGGTACCACTGTAGTTTGTTGGACTATGTATTGGTAGATAAAAGAGTGATGGGTAGACTTGAGGATGTTTTTGTTTATAGAGGCCCCAAAAAAACTGATCATTTTTTAGTTGTAGCTACAGTGAGAGAAAAAAAAAAGATGGGATAAAGGAGAATGGAATCAATAAGAGAGGGTGAAGGTTTTTTAAACCCCAAAAGGGGGCAGTTAGGGTAAGATATAAGCAACTATTTGAAGAAAGATGGGCTAGTGAGAGCACAGACAATGAAGTTGAAGGGTATGGGATAGATTTAACCCCCTTTGAGTAAACAAATCACATCATGCACCCCAAAACATGTCAAACTGGTGGGTCTAACAGGGGCCAATGCTTTTATTTTTTTTTTTTTTTTTTTTTTTTTTTTTTTTTAACAAGGGCCCCTCCCCCACCGAGGAAAAGGGGGACCCAAAAAAAAAAAATCCCCAAAAAAAAAAAATTTCATCATCATTCAACATTTTTACCACACCCCCATACATAATCACTGTCTTTGCAGGGGAAATCGATACTACAGCTGAAAAAAACCCCTTTCCCCGCCGTCACTATCTCAGACCCCCCCTTTTTTAAAAAACAGGCATTGTACTTCCCCTTTCCCGGACTCAAGTCCAACTAAATCAATTAACTGGTTTCCTGAAACCCCCTTTTTACAATGTTACCCTGCTCACACTCCAACAGATCGTCATGTCCCAAAAAAACCCCCTTTTCTCCCCCCCTCCTATCTAACACGCCCCATGCTTGCTGGAAGTCCAAGCCCTGCCCACCAAAAAACCCCCTTTTTCCCCTTCCCCCCCAAACCCTTTTTTAGGACGACCCCTACCCCGCCTTCCCCCTCGGGTTTATACGCTCTAAGTCATTCATTTTAAAAAATTCTCTCTAAAAAGACCAAACCACCTCAACAAACCCCTTTTTCCCTCTGACAAATACTTTTAGTAACCCCACCTTCTCCTAATTTCCACATTCCCAATTTTCTGCATAAAATTTTAAAAATTTTTCCCTTTGACAGGGGCATCCCCCCCTGCCTTAAACCCCCCCTCGCTGCAGCATTTCAACCCATGCTTCACACCCATATAAGAGGTTTACCCCCAATACTTTCGACATTCCCTTTTTTCCTCCATGGATAACGTTTTTTTCCCAAATCCTCAATGCACCACTCACCTTTTTTTCCCCTTTTTTTAATTCAAGGGGGTTCCTCATCCTTCATAAACCCATCTGTTTACACATCAACTCCCAAATATCTGAAAACATTTACTTCTTCCCTAATCCCTCTCTCCAATGTGATATCCAATTTTTTTTTATTTAAATCTTTTTTTCCCCCCACCTTACTTTATCTATGTTCACTTTTAACTTTTTTTCCCTTTTCAACCTCCCAAACTCGTCCACTAACCTTTTTTCAACTTTTCTTTTTGAATCTCCCAAAGCACAGTATCATCAGAAAAAAATAACTGTGTCAACTCCCTTTTTCATTTAATTCTCCTAATTTAATCCCCCCCCCCCCCCCAAACCTAGCATTTACTTCTTTTAAAAACCCCCTCTATAAATATATTAAACAACCATGGTTATTTATATTTTTTACAATATTTCATAACAAAAAAAACTTCTATTTTTTTTTGTGAAAAAAAAATTTAAAATGGAATTCAAGTGAAAAAACGGGGGAAAGTAACTAATGTACAGAGGAAATGTTATTTTAGTGCTAGGAATGCCTGCATTGTTATTGTGGACCATATTTTGAAATTTTTTGTGAAACGGGGCAAATTACAAATTTCTGATCACTTTACTGGGTTTTTTAAGTAGTTGATTGGGCGGTTTTTTTTTAAAAATTGCTAAAATAGAAGGAAAACTTTCAAAATAGCTAAGAATTTGATTGACGGGAAAACAATGTAATTAGCCTAAAATAGGACTAAAAACCCCAGGTGGGGGTTGAGACAGAAAACCCCCCAGGGGGGACTACCGTCCTGCCAAGTGAGTGTAAACGAAAGCCTGTAATTCTTTTACATGATGGTAGGATTGCTGGTGTCTTTTTTTGTTAAAAAAATGAAAAAATTTCAGGTAATTTTTCTACTTCTACTTACACTTAGGTCACACTACACATTCATGTACAAGATATATATCACACACCCCCCCTGGGTTTTCTTCTATTTTCTTACTAGTTATTGTTCTTTTTTCCCCTTATCTCCATGGGGAAGTGGAACAGAATTCTTCCTCCGTAAGCCATGCGTGTCGAAAAGGCGATTAAAAAAACCCCGGGGGGAAGGGGGGGGGTAACCCCTTCTTCTGTGTATATTACTAATTGTAAAAAGGGGGGAAAAATTTGTTTTTTCCCCTTTTGGGGGCCCCCCCTAGTGGGGGGCGGCCGAGGGTTTAAAAAAAAAAAAGAAGAAAAGGAGAAACTTTTGTTTTTTCCCTTTTTGGGGGCCCCCCCTTTTTTGGGAGGCGGCCGGTTGAAAGAAAAAAAGGACTCAAAGTGGATAAAATCGTTGGGGGAAAATTGCTGGCCTGCAAAATTTGGATAGCGTAATTTCATAAAATTTCCCCCCAAAATTTCGACTTTTTTTTTTTTTATTTAAAAAAATTTTCCACCATTTCATAAAAATTTTTTTTTTTTTTTTAAAATTTTTTTGGGGGGTGGACCGTCTCAGACCAGGTAACTGGGGGTCTGGACCCTCAAAGGGGGTTTTAAATTTTTATTTTTACAGGAGAAGGGGGCCCCCAGGACCTTGCTCCCAGGAATTTTTTCACCCCTTTTGACACGCATGGCTTACAGAGGAAGGGTTTTCTTCCACTTCCCCATGGAGATAAAAGGAAATAAAGAACAAGAACTATTAAGAAAATAAAATAAAACCCAGATGGTTGTGTAAATATATATGTGTGCACATGCATGTGTAGTGTGACCTAAGTGTAAGTAGAAGTAGCAAGAACAGTGGACCCCCGGTTTACGTACTGCTCCAAACTCAAACAATTATGTAAATGTATTTTTGTAAGTGCTTGTGTAAGTGTACTTTTTTTGGGGGGGGAAAAGGACTAATCTAATTTACATTTTTTTTATGAGAACAAATTTGTTTGGGAAAGGCCCCAAAAACATTCTGGTTTGAATTATCCCTTTTAAACCGGGGGGGGCCCGTATACCTGTTATCTTCGTGCTTGTAAAAAAGAAAAAAAAGACACCACTTTTATTTTTAAAAATACATGTACAGTGGACCCCCCCGGGGGACGAAAGGCCCCGGGGGATGCTAAATTCGGTTAGCGAACATTTTTTTCCCCCAAAAAAAATTTGGGTTTAGTATACATGATCCGCCGGAATAAGCCATTCGTCCTGGGCCCAGCCCCAAAAAGGCCGGGATTTAACCCCATCCAGAGTCATTGTGCCATTGTTTAAAACCCGGGTGACAGCCACCCACGCATTCATACCATACATTTTTTTTATTATTCCATTGTTTTTAGTGCTTGCAACTGCTAAAAAAAACCACCATGGGCCCAAAGAAAGTTTTAGTGCCAGCCCCCTTTTTGGGGGAAAGGGCTGGGGGGGGCATGTTTTTTTTTTATTCAGTGATTCTACGATATGCTATATCTAAAACAGCAGGATTTGGGGTAAAGGCATAGTGCCAGACAAAAATGTAGCACTAACAGTGTAGCAATAAGTTTAACCTTAATGTATAATGAATAATGAATGAATGAATAGAAAGAAAAAAAGAAAAAAAACTTAACTCCCCCATTTTGTTTGAGGTATAGGGCGACTGACAACACTGCCGTCGCTGCTGCCCCATCACCACCACTATATGCCGGGGTCAGCCCCCTTTTCAAACAACAAACAACCCAAATCGTCCCCCATTTGTTAATATTTTATTCATTCTGATTATGTTATGTTTCTATGTTATTACTTTTTGTTTATTATGTCATATTAGATGAATTGGAGGGTTGGACTTCCAGCAAGCATGTGTGGCTTTTTAGATAGGAGTGAATGGAGCGAATAGTTTTGGGGCCGGACGAGCTGTTGGGGTGTAGCAGGGTAACATTTTGTAAAGGGGATTGGGGAAACCATTTAAAGATTTATTTTGGCTTGAGTCCTGGAAAAAAAAGCCTGCACTTTAAAGGGGAGTCTGGGATAGTGACAGCTGGGGGGACTTTTCTCAGCTGTTGTATCGGGGTTTTCCCAAAACGTGATTATGTTGGGTGGTGAAAGGTTGAATGATGAAGTATTTTTTTTGGGGGTTTTCTTTTTTTGGCACCCTGCCCCAGTGGGGGGGCCAAATTTTGAAAAAAAAAAAATAATTTGACAGATAAAAACCGGGGTTTATATTAGTGTCATAATAAAGGACTATCTTGCCCTTCCTTAAACACACCCTTTACCCTTTTAAAATATGCCAGAAACAACTATCTGGAACACTTTTTGAGCAGGGGTCCGGACTCAAGCTGGTGTGTGCCATTAAAAAAAAAGGGAAGTAACCCCGGAAAAGAACTTGGTACCTGAAGTCTTAATTAAGAGGTTTCCCCTTTTCCAAAAACCACAACTCCTCCTTCCTCTCCCCCCTTCCGTCTTCCACACACCCAAAACTTTTTTAAAAGTTAATAAAATTTTCTTTTTATTCTTTATATCTCATTCTTTTCTGTGTAATTTAATGTGGGAAAAATATTTTTTTTTTAAACTTTTGGGTTTTGAAATGGTTTAAATTGAATTTCCATTATTTTTATGGGGAAAATAGATTCGGATTGGGGTTTTTTGGGGTTTAATTAAGCCCCTAAAAAGGTTTAAAAAGGAATCCGGGGCCCATTATTCATTAATGTCTTTTTATATAACTAATAATTTTATATTATGATCTCTTAGTGTTATATTGGGTTTTTATCTATGAAAAAAGCTCTATAACCGGGGGTTTTCCCCATGTCAATATTAAATATCATCCAATTTTTAAAAAAACTATGCTTTTGGGAAAAAATTACCATAAAAATAATCAAAAAACGAATTCACATTAAGAAACCAGACAACAAAAAAGGCAGACAAATGAAAAAAACATAAAAAAAGAAAATATTGTTAAAAGGACCACATTTTAACACAAGGGTCATAGTGAACAATAACGTACCTGCTATAGTAGAGGCAAAGCAAATCAACAGCAGAGTCAGCAGGACGGGGCACAAAAGTACCAAGGAGTCAGGGGGGGAGGGGCAAGGCAATGGGGTTTTCTCTGATACACACAGAAGGCATTCAGCTACTGCCCGAGCCAAAGATGACCCCAAGTACATGGGTCCCCACAAAAACAAAACATGAACTAGACCTTTCTGGTTAAATACACTCAGAGCCTCTTCACTGCATTCACTAAATTACAAAATTTTTTAAATTAGCCACTTGATATAGTATATCTCTTTTCTACAAAAAAAAAAAAAGTAAAAAATAGAGCATAAAAAACCTCTACAATATTTCCACAGCTCACATAAATAAAAATTTCACTTTTTTTTAGTATTCCATTCTTTACAGCAATATATCATTTTTGGGGGAATTAAAATATACAACTTGATCACTGAAGTATAAAATATATTAAATGGGCCCCAAGAATTTGGGGGTAGTGAACACATTTAATAAGGTTCCACATGTTTTTGTCGAATTGTTTGGGGAGATACCAGACTGGTCATTAAAAAAGACATAGCACAATGATGTGGCCCATCTTCTATACTTTGGCAGGAAAAAGGGGGATTTCCCCACGAATTGATTGCCCCATCTAGGTGAAAGGGGGAGCAGGGTAGGGTGTAGGAAACATGCCCAACGTTTAAATGTTGGGGATTGATTCTGACCCTTTTGCGTGAGCTGGGATGCTACCAACCAACCAAGTAGTTTTTATTATGGAAAACCTATTGTTATGCAGATCATCTCAGTTTCAGGCAGACTAAAACAAGAACATAGAGATTTTCAAATTGCAAAACAATTTGGGCAAATTTTTTTTATAGTATGAAAAAAAAATTGTATATACAGTAGACCATCAATTAAAATGTGATCTTCTATAAATTTTTGAGATATGACTATTCAAAATTGCTGCAATTTTTGATCTCACTGTGAAATTCATCTATGATGGTGCACCTTTGGGAAAAATACAAAAGCCTGTACAAGAAAGGGTAGTAGCCAAATTTTACAAAAACTACACATTGCTATGTCCTTGTCATTCACTTACCCTAGCTCATTTACACAAATGTTGAATGTTGTATGATATTAAAGTGGGGAAAAGTACAAAAAGTAAACAAAAGTGAAGGGATAATTTGTGGCACCACCATGATAAATGTGTTTTGGAATTTGAGGGGCCCCCCAGTATATATTTAAAATTGTTTATCCCCACAGGAGTCTCAGGAAACCAACAAATTTTATTAAATTAGTTTATTCCTGCACACCAGTCAATACATGAGTGTTTTCTATCCTCTGCAGATGAATGTACATGGGAAGTGAAAGGGTTAAAGAAAAATTATGGTGATCATTTTATCATCCATGTGTGAGGTTTATGTGCATGCATAGTAGGGCCCCACTTATATAGCAGGTTAGGTTCCAGGCTCCCTGGAAAGCAGACATCGCCTAAAGCAGAATTCCTTTTTTCCCAAATAATATATGCATATAAATGCAGATAACAAGTTACACAACATATATTAACCCTTTGACTGTCGAACCCAATCCTGGGCGTCTCCTGTTGTCAAAAATTTTAAAAAAAAATTTTTTTTTCTTATGAAATGATAGAGAATCTTTTCCGGTGGTAACGACCCCAAAAGTTAAAATTTTATGGAAAATCACAATTTTACGCCCCTTTAAAGTTAGTGATCTGGCGAATATATGCATCGGCAATTTCCCGATTTTTGGCACTATTTTCGCCAATTCCTTGTTCCAGTCGACCAAACTAGTAGCTATTTTTTAGAACTCCATTTGTTCTATCGATTGAGCACAAGAAACCACCAATTTAACAATTTCAACTACCCAATAAAGTGGTCAGAAATTGGCAATTTGGCCAATTTCATGCAAAATAAAAGTTTCAATTTCAAAATAGGGTCCAGAATAAAAATGCAGACCTTCCTCCAAAATAAGATGCTATTTGTTCATTAGTCACGTCTTTTGGCCCCTCTTATATTACTCTTGCTTTCTATTTTGATTTTTTATTCACACAAAAAATAGAAGATTTCCGTTATCCAGACTATAGCATTATTGAAAAAATGGTATAAATAATATCAGTACACTTGTGAAAGAGTATTAGACTCGCCAGTTGATGTGTATTGACGCGTGGCGGATTTGTTTACTTTGAACATTGGAAAAATCGAACATTTCCTACTTTGAGCTCAATTTCAAGGTCGCATCATGACACTAATTAAAATCATCAAATATATTTCTGAGGTATGTTTCCATTCTATCAAATGAGACCACAAAAGAGAATACAACCATAAATACTATACGAAAATACACCTAAAGCGGCATTTTAATCCAAAACACGGCCATTTTTTTTTTCATTATGCACTGTGTGCTGCAGGTTTTTTTATACAGTGCAACTGACCAAAGACCCATTCCTCATTGGGCCTCCAGCTTTCTCCGCATTTGAAGCTGCTAGAATTTTTGAGTATACAGTGGCCCCCCAAAAAGTACGAACACCCCGGAAATCATAAATTATGAAGAAGTGGTACCCGGTTTAAATATTCTTCCAGAATGCTGAAATGCATTACCAAATGAATTTTCCCCATAAGGAAAATGTAAATTGACTAGTCCTTTTAGACCCCCAAAAAATAATTACAAAAGCATTTAAAAAATAAACTTACATAAAAGGGCGAGTTTGGAGACCATCGTAAACGGGGTACCACTGTATTTTGTAAGTGCTATTGTAAGTGTATTTTTGGGGGTCTAAAATGGACTAACCTACTTGACATTTATTCCTTAAGGGAGTAAATTGCTCGAATGGCACTTGAGCAGCCTTCTGAATGAATTATGACAAACTCGGGGGTACACTGTATACCACCAAAACAGTCAAGGGTTGTTAGCAATATATATATGCATTAAAAAACAAAAAAAAAAAGAAAATACACAGAGTACACTCATTACTTCTTTAAAATATTTGTAGTCTTAACCCAACCTTGACTATTTCTTCGATATCTATCGTTTACGAGCCACTGTTTCGACATAAATACGCGTAAATTCTAGCGCTTCAAACCAAGTGGGAGAAAGCTGGTAGGCCTACATGTGAGAGAATGGGTCTGCGTGGTGGGTGTGCGCAGTATGAAAAATCGGGACTCAGTGGCTTGTGGGAGCGCCATGTTTGTAGTCCTTGTTCACCATGCCTCGGTAAGAAGCAGTGGACCCGCCATTCGAATTTAATCCGTTCCAGGAGCTTGTTCTTAACGTGAAATGTTCGAAAGGCGATTTAATTTTTCCCCTAAGAAATAATGGAAATACAATTAATCCGTTCCAGAAATCCAAAAATATATAAAAATATTATATTTTAATAAAATTAAGTTCATAGACAAAAAAATTAAATACCACAGTGCGATTTCTAAAAGTATTAGTAAATAAATGCAAGTCTTTTTACTTACCATATTGAAGATTGTTGATGGATATGGAATAGAAGGGAGGAGGAGGGAGGGGGTTAGTGTTTGAAGGGGGGGTCCTTCCAGAAGAACTTCAGGTACCAAAGCCCTATCTGGGGGGTTTCTTCTTTTCTTTGTCTTTAATCCCACTAGGACCAGTTGGGAGTTACTGGACACTTTAACAAAATAACTGTCCACAGTCCTCTGTTTCTGGGCTTTTCAAATTGTCTGAAGAAGGACATTGTTTGGTCACTGAACATGCTGCTGTTATGGCTTGTTTGAGCTTGTTCGGGTGTATTTTTTCAACAAAACTTTGCAATCTATTCCCATTTAAATCTCCTTAATCTCTGAAGAAGGCACCTTCTTCAGCCCCTTTCCTCCTCCTCCTCCCTGAATCAATAGCCTCAAATCTGGTCTGATGCTTTTTCCATTTCCAGCTCTTGCAGCTCTTGAGTTGTTAGCTCCACCCTGTGTCCCTGCACTAGCTCTTCCACATCATCGCCACTCACCTCCAACCCCATGGACTTGCCCAATTCCACAATAGAGTCCACAACAGGCACAGGGTGGCGGTCAGGGCCTAAACCCCCCAAAATCCCTCTGTTGGACACAACCTGCCACAAGGTCTCCAAGCAGAGTTTAAGTCCCAGTCCTCCCCCCCGCCTTGCCTATAAGGCCTATGCAGTGTAGATATTGAAATGATTCTTCCAGAACTCTCTAAGGGTCAATTCATGTCCGAGGTATTTCAAAGCACTTTTCAAACACTGCTTTTGTAGAGTTTTTAAGGCAGATGACCTGCTGGTCCATGGGTGGGGAGAGGAGTGGTGTTAGGAGGCAAGAACTTGTTTTAAATTTGAAGTCTTCACACAGTAGGTCCCATGTTTTGAGGATGGAAGGGCATTGTCCAGCAACAGGAGGATTTTTTCAAACCCTTTTCATGTAGGTATTTTTCCCCTGGGGCCAAATTTTATGGATCCAGTATGAAAAGGTGCTTGTGACCCATGATTCTGACAGTTTCCCCACAAGACAACAATCTACTTTTGACGACATTGTGTCTCTTGAACACTCTGGGATTTTCTGAGGATACAGAAAGGCTTTAATTTAAAATCCCCACTAGCATTACTACACATCATGAGATTACCCTGTCTTTCATAGGCTTGTGCCTGGCAGTGCCTTTTCCTCCGAGTAATGTAGGTCCTGTTGGGCATTTTTTTCCCAAAAACAGGCCTGTTTCCACAATTGAACACTTGTTCAGGTTCAATTTTTCAGTCTTTATGTAGTCCTGAAACTCCTTTATGAATTTTTCAGCTGCATGTTTGTCTGAACTGGCAGCCTCACCATGCCTTACCACATTATGTATGCCACTACGATGTTTAAATCTCAAACCGCCTTTGCTGGCTTTAAATTCACTACCAACAATCAGCACTGGTTCAGGCATTTTCTTTAAAGATCGGCATGCAAGTTCCTTCCTTTTCACAAAAATTGACTCAGACACACTATACCCGCTAACTCTTTATCCTTATCCACACCAAACCTTTTCAACCTTCATTATTTTTTGGTCTTTTTTTGGGCCCAAGTAACACCTTTTGCAACATCAGCTTGTTTAATTTCTTCCTTTTTAAACAGGATAGAACGATATTGACCGTTTTTGCATATATCCTGGCAAGATCACACCGCACACCACTCTCGTATTTTTGTATTTTTTCCCTTCTTCATTTCTACGGTTTTTTCACTTTTATCAGCCCGGGGAACCACTGAACTTTCTTGGGACCCATGGTAGCATTTCACAGTCGCACTTAATGAACAAACTCCAAAAAATTATAATTAATGGAAATGTCTGGGGAAGCGTGCAGGGTATTGTCTCTCGAGTGTAAAAAACGCGGGACTGGCTCCACGCCTGCGCTGTGGGGGACCCAAGCGCCTGGGCCGACAGGTCACGGTATTCGTCCTCCCCAATAATTTTTGCATGACGATTTAAATTTTTGTACTAATGACATTTGTTGACTGCCGAGCCGTTCAATAGCGGGGGTCCATGTACCACTCCCGGCGATTGAGGTCTTCTTCCCAAGTGATAGTTCAAAAGCGATGGAAGTGCCAGGAAAGTGAATTTCAAGCCAAAAGGGGACCAAGCAGTGCCCAGGAAACATAATTAGTGATGAAAACCCAGATGACCCACAACCTTCCACCCTGGTGCTGGGCGTTATTCCGTCATCTGTACCAGGACGAAAGAGGAAACTTTTTCAACGGTACAGGACCTGATTGACAGTGTAAGGTGACAATAGTGATTTCAAAGTTATTAAAGCAGTTGTAGGGCGACAGAGGGAGAATATTCTCCAGTGAAGTGGAGTATGTACGACGCAACATGCTTTTAGTGTGCCATATGCTTTCCAAGGAAAAGGAGAATCTGGAGTCATCTCTTGGCCCCCACACCACGAATTGATATGAAGATGATGATATTGTTACAATGGTAGTGAATTTGGGGCAGCGGGTTTTGGGGGTGGGGTTGGAGGTGGCATGAGTCAGGGGACCAGGAGGGGCCATGATGCACCCACGCCAACCCAGCACAGCCACAACCAGCCTCAACCACCCCCCCACCCCACAACCTGCACAACCACAACCTGTACAACCACAACCTCCTCAAACCACAAGTCAATATCCAGTATCCACCAGCAGACCGCATCTGGGATTGGGCAAAGGGGACAATTTTGTTCCCAATCCCCCGGACTTTGATGAAAACAAAGGGAATACAATGGACCCCTGAGTAACGTAAGGCTCATATATCGTAAAATCGTTAACGTTTTTTTTCATATGTGATCGTAAATGGACTCGTGGGACGAACGTATTAGACCTGTCCGCCTGCTCCGCGCCTGCCCTGCGCAGGACGCCAGTGAAGTGTTGTTTACCATTGCGGAACATTACCCAGCACGCTCTTTTCAAACATTCCAATACATTTGGTGTCTTTTTTGGTGGTTTAGTGATTGTCACTGTAAATAAGTCACCATGGGTCCAAAGAAGCTTCCTAGTGGCATCCCAGTGGAAAGAGAGAGGAACACCACTCCAGATGAAGCTGCAAGAGTTATCTGGAACAAAACAGACCACAGCTGAGTTTGCTTCACAGGGGAATGAGGGGAGAGAAGGAGGTGCCTTCTTCAGTGCTTAGGAAATTTGTTCCAAGTGGAACGAGGAAAGTTTTGTTGAAAAACACCACCCTGAGCAAGCTGGGAAAAGAGCCTTTGGGAACCACTTCAGTGACAGCCATGTTGTACTTCAGGAAAGTATTAAAGAGTTGCCAGAAACAGAGGACCGTGGACAAAAATTTCACCAGGAAGGGCAGGACTCCGCTGGTCCGTGGCATTAAAAAAAACCCAAAAAGGGGGAATAACCCCAAAGGGGGGTTCCCTTCCAAAAAACCCGCCCCTGTCATCCCCCTATCTTCCAGATGCCTGCAACTCTTCAATGGTAATAAATGATAAGATTTTTTTTATTATTTGTATGTCAATATTTTTTGAAACGGGGTTTTTTTTACATTTTTTTTTTGGGGAAAAAGGTTTTTTTTTTTGGTTAAAAATAGCTTTCGGTTAAAGAGTCAAACTGTACTGCAAAAATTTTACACTTGGGAAAATGCCCGAACGGAAGCTTTAGTTATTTTGAGAACCCTGAGGAATTTTTGGGAAAGCAAAAATACAGAGGCCCCCCTTTGCCGGTAAACTTCCGGGCTGTTAGCTAAAACGTGTTAGATAATTAAAAAACTTTGGGAAAAAAAGGCGTTCCCGAGAGTCCCCAAAAAAGTTTTTTTTGACCCAAAAGATTAAAATATAAGAGAAATTTAATTTAGTTATTATCGGATGTATTATGTTTTTTTTTTAAACTACAAATAAAAAAAATATTTTACCTTAAATTGTGGGGTAATGTTTTGGGGAATTTTGAAAAAAGTGGGAGTTTGCGGGCCCACTAGGTGGATATAGAGATTCTGGAATGAAGTCGATGGTTTCTGAGTGTCTTTTTAAAAAAAATCATTCAGTAAGTCAGTCAAGTCATTCA
>WNWK01018275.1:0-40336 GCA_009830355.1 Cherax destructor | reverse complement strand
ACCATAATAAACATAGCTAAGTCAAATAATAGTCCAATAATAAAAAAAAGCAAGAAACGATTTGTTTATAGAATATCAGCAATAAAAATTTTAAGAAAAGGGAAAATATACATTATAAATTTACATATAGCATATACATTGGGGCCCATTGGGGACGAAAAGCCCATCATGAGGTTGCCTGTCTTTCTAGGTTTATGTCCTGGCTGTCCCTTTTTCCTCTGAAATGTAGGTCCTGTTTGGCTTTTTCTTCCAAACAGGCCTGTTTCACAATTGAACACATGGGGGGGTTTGGGAATTGTTCACCTTTCTTTTCCCCTAATTCTTGTATTTTTCAGCAGAATTTTTGTCAGAACTGGGCAGCCCTGGGCCATACCTCAAACACTATGTATGCCATTCGCCAAATCTGTCAAACCACCCTTTCGGAAAAATTGTTTCACTTCAGCCTGCAGGCATTTTTTTGACGAGACATCATGCAACTCCCTTTGCTTTTCCCCAAATTATTAGCGAACACTACCCCCGCAACTGCCCAAATCCACACCAACAACAAATTTTCCCCACTTGTTCCAGCACTTGAGATCTCTTTTTTGGACCATCCCCCTTTTCAAAACAACAGCATCCTTGTTTCCTTTTTTGGGCCCAAAAATGGAAAAAGGGGTTGAATGGACCCATAGAGCCCCAGCCAGTGACACGCACCCCCATTTTCATTTTTGCATCATCCCCTTTAAATTCTACCGTATTTTCATTCTTTACCACGGCTTGGCACTGGGAGCTTTGGGCCCAGGGTTTGGGAAGGTTGCAAGCACAAAAAACACGGGACAATATAGTATATGGTATAAAACTGGGTGGGGTAGTGGTGTGGTAAAAAATAACACACTGAGTGCCTGGGTGCCCAGCTGGCCCACGGCCCAGCTACGTCGGGACGGATACCCAAACCCCGCCCAACTCCGAGTGGCCGCCAAGGGGACCCAAAAAATATTAAAAAACCCTTTGAACACCTTTTGGCCGGCCTGGCCGTGAGCACTGGGGTTCACTGAAAGCTGATTTGTAAAAGCCATCTGGATAAACATAATTTGATTAATGATACCAGCATGGATTCACAGGGCTTTCCCCTTAATATTTTTAACTTTTTTTTGGGAAAGTTTTTGAGGCTGTTGACCCAATAAAGAATTTGATTTTGTTTATTTAGACTTTATAAGGCTTTGAAAACCGAAAGAGACTGAAAGAAAGTGGCAGCTCGGGAAATTGGGGAAAAGTGTTTCATGGATCAAATGGCCCCCAAATAGGAAGCAGAAGTGTGCTTAAATTTTAAAAAAGGGGATCTGTAAAATGCTCCAAGGGATCAGTCTTTGGGCCCCCTGTTGTTTTAATATATCAATGACCTTAAGGGAATTACTAGTGAAAAAAATTCCCCGATGACAAATTTGGTAGGATAATTGGGTTCAAAAGTAGATGTAGGGGGCTTTAGGGGGATTTAGACAAAAATCAATTTCCCGGTCAGAAAAGTGGCAGATGCAGTTCAAAAAAAAATGCAAGGTTCTGAAGCTCAGTGTCCTAACCCAAGCACCTATGTTTAAAAAAGTAAATTTACCCTACAGATTTCAAAGGGTTTGGGTTTTGGGAAACTGCAACCTTAAACCCAAAACAGCAATACCTAAGTAATAATAAGGCAAACAATTACTGGGATTTATATCAAGAAGTGTAAGCAACAGAAGTCCAGGGTTATATTACAGCTTTATACATCATTGGTAAGGCCCTCACCAATTAGACTCAGTTCTGGTCTCCTATTATAGAATGGATATAAATTTGTTAGAAAACATTCAGCGTAAATGACTAAATTAAAAATGCATTAGAAATTTCCGTATGAAGAAAAATTGAAGACCCAAAAATTTAATTTATTTTAAGACAAGAAAGGGAGACATGATGAGGATAAAATGGAAAAAAATAACAAAGGGGGTATAAATAGGGCTTGAGGGTATCTTTAAAAGAGAACCCAAAAATGGATTCAAAATTTGATAAGTTTTGATTTAGGGATATAGGAAATATTGGCTGGAAAAGGGAGTTGATGAGGGCAGTCTGCCTAGTAGGTTATTAAGCAAGGGCCTTGGGTAGTTTCAAATTTGGGGTTGGGTAAAAACAGAATGAGGGTTGGGTTTTTGGACTGACATGAATAAGTAGATTTAGCGGGCTTATTTCGGGAGCTCTGTTGTGGATGGATTGTGAAGGACCTGCCAGTTTGGGGCCCAAAAGGCCCTTTTCAGTGTTCCTCCTTATGTTTTAATTTCATCATTCCTTTGGGAATAAATTCTTTTTAAAAAGCACTTGAACATCATTCTGGTATGAGGGTGAGTTTTGGGGGCAATGAGGGGGGCCATGTGATAGAAAACAGACAGAATGGATCAAAAACAAAAGAAAAAACGTTTCCATCAAAACCAACCGCCTGATAAGAAGGTCAAAAAAATTTTATTATGAGAACAGATTAAATAACTTAAAAAGGGGATATGAAAAGACCTGGAAAACCCTATCTGAAATTTAGGGAACTAAAAAGATATCCAGAAGCAGAACAATCAAACTAACAAAACCAGATGAACCCTACTACACCGACTGAAACAGCAAACAGACTCAATGTTTTCTTCTCCACCATAGGAAAAAGTTGGCAAGCAAAATCCCAAGTTCAAACACTCCCCCCTAACGACTCCCCTCACTGGCACCTACCCGAATACACTATGTTTACCCCCACCAACCCAACAGAAATCTCACTTGTTATCAACGCATTAAAAACAAGGCAGGAGATCTAAATAACTTACCACCTTTTATATACAAAAGCTTCCCAAGTTCTTCAACAATTATTAACCCCTTTAACAAATCCATTGAATCCTCCACCTTCCCATCAATACTCAAAATAGCGGGGGTTACCCCCATACGTAAAGGAGGAGATCAAACAGACCTGAATAACTATACTCACTAAACCAACAGATAATTGATCCCATAGAAATGAAAATCCCCGGGATTTGATATTCACAAAAAACAGGAATTAATCAGAGACATAACAGTTACAAACAATATATCTGATCATAACATCATAGAAGTTCAAACTAGTATTAACTCAGGGTTAGGGAACTGCGACACTAATGTTAGAGACGGAATGTTCAGTAAGTTTAATTTTAATAACCATAGAATTGACTGGGAAAAAATAAACCAAGAGCTATCAGACATATCATGGGAATCAGACATGAGCACCCTAAATCCCCACCAGTGCCTAGAGAAGCTGAATACAGAAGCATACAAGGTATGTATGAAACACGTACCATTGGGGAAACCCGAAGAAGATCAGATATAGAAAAGGAGCGTAGGAGATGGTACAGGAGAAGAAAACGGGTTACTGAATTGCTGAAAAACACAGTTATGTTGCAACAGAGGAGAGATAGCCTTAACCGAGAGATCACGGAATTAGAGCACAAACTTAAGATGTCATACCTGACAGAAGAAGTACAAAGGGAACAAAGAGCCATACAGGATATTGCAAGAAACCCAAAATATTTCTACTCCTATGCAAAATCCAAGCTAAGAACTACCTGTAGAATTGGACCATTATTGAGAGGAGATTCGTATACGGACGATGAACAGGAAATGAGTGAAATTCTAAAAGAACAGTATGAGTCAGTGTTCAGCAACCCACTAAATGACAGCAAGGTAGAAAATGCAGAAATATTTTTCACTCCAGCAGAAGGCTGCGCAGACCACCTAACCGACATTAGTACAAATCCCATAGATTTCGAAAAAGAAATGGCCAACATGCCCACTCACTCAGCACCTGGACCAGATTCATGGAATGCTTTATTTATAAAGCAGTGCAAAGTACCATTAGCAAGAGCCCTTAGTATTCTGTGGAGAAAGAGCTTAGATCTAGGAGAAATTCCAGAGGCCTTAAAGAGTGCAGACATAGCTCCTTTGCATAAGGGAGGTAGTAGAGCACTAGCTAAAAATTACAGACCAGTAGCCCTCACTTCTCACATCATAAAAATCTTTGAAAGAGTGATGAGACGGCAGATTACAAAGTTCATGGACCAGCACAACCAACATAACCCGAACCAGCATGGCTTTAGAGCGGGTCGATCATGCCTGTCACAGCTGCTGAACCATTATGACAGAATTACGGAGGCATTGGAGGACGACCAAAACGCAGATGTGATTTACACAGATTTTGCAAAGGCGTTTGACAAATGCGATCATGAAGTGATAGCGCACAAAATGAGGGCCATAGGCATTACGGGAAGGTAGGCAGATGGATTTTGAGTTCCTAACACAAAGAACACAAAAAGTAGTAGTGAACAGGGCAAGATCCAGCATCAGCGAGGTCAAAAGCTCAGTGCCCCAAGGCACTGTCCTGGCACCTCTGCTGTTTCTCATCCTCATAGCAGACATAGATAAAAACACCCAGCACACTTTTGTATCATCATTTGCAGATGACACTAAAATAAGCATGAAAGTCACTACGGTAGAGGACACTGAAAAATTACAGGAGGACATAAGCAGGGTCTTCCAATGGGCAGTGGAGAACAACATGACGTTCAATGGTGATAAGTTTCAGCTGCTTAGGTATGGAAAAAATGAAGAACTCAAAAGGAACACTATATACAAAACGCAAGAGGGTCACCACATAGAACGAAAGGAACACGTAAAGGACTTGGGAATAATTATGTCTGCTGATCTGTCGTTTAAAGACCATAACAAGACAAAGATCACAACAGCCAGGAAGATGACGGGGTGGGTATTGAGAACTTTCAAAACAAGGGGAAAAAATGCCGATGGTGACACTATTCAAATCGCTAGTGCTCCCTCACTTAGAATACTGCTCAGTGCTGACGGCCCCGTTCAGGGCAGGAGAAATAGCAGAGCTGGAACAAATCCAGAGATCGTTTACGGCTCACATTGAGCCATTGAAACATCTAAATTATTGGTAACGCCTTCAAGTCTTGAACATGTACTCATTGGAGCGGAGGAGAGAGATACATGATAATATATACATGGAAAGTACTTGAGGGCCTGGTCCCAAATCTGCACACTGCCATAACAACATACTGGAGTGAGAGATATGGGAGAAAGTGTAAAATAAACCCAGTGAGGAGCAGGGTTGCGGTGGCGACAATACGGGAGCACTGTATTAACATCCGGGGTCCCAGACTATTCAACATCTTACCAGAAGATATCCGAAACACGGCTGGAACCAGTGTAGAAGCCTTCAAGAGGAAACTGGACAAATATCTTCACCAGGTGCCAGATCAACCAGGCTGTGATGGATATGTGGGGCAGCGGGCCTCCAGCAGCAACAGCCTGGTTGACCAGGCAAGCACCAGACGAGCCTGGCCCATGGCCGGGCTCAGAGAGTAGATACTCTCGAAACTCTTCAAAGGTATATCAAAGGTATAACCCCTACTCCCACCGACTGAAACAGCAAACAGACTCAATGTTTTCTTATCCACCATAGGAAAAAACCTAACAAGCAAAATCCCAAGTTCAAACACTCCATCTAACGACTACCTCACTGGCACCTACCCGAACACACTATTCTTAGCTCCGACCAACCCAACAGAAGTCTCACTTGTTATCAACACATTAAAAAACAACGCAGGAGATCTAAATAACTTACCATCTTTTATATACAAAAAAGCTTCTCAAGTACTATCACCAATTATTGCAACACTCTTTAACAAATCCATTGAATCCTCCACCTTCCCATCAATACTCAAAATAGTGAGGGTTACCTTCCATACATAGAGGAGGAGATCAAACAGACTTGAATAACTATAGGCCAATATCTAACTTACCCCTTCTCTCCAAAATCTTAGAAAAATTAATTCATCTCCCACAACATACTCAACCCTTGTCAGTTTGGTTTCAGGCCTAATAAAAATACAAATGATGCTATTATATACATGCTAGAAATAATATACACCATTCTCGAGAAAAAAGAAATCCCACTGGGAATCTTCATTGATTTACGTAAAGCTTTTGATACAGTTGACCATGTTCTATTACACTTAAAATTATCACACTATGGTATAAGAGGGCACTCCCTCAACTACCTAAAGTCATACCTTAGCGACAGAAGCCAATATGTGTACACAAATGGAGCTAACTCTTCCACACAAACAATTACAGTTGGTGTCCCGCAGGGTAGTGTTTTTGCCCCACTTCTCTTTCTCATTTACATAAACGACCTACCAAATGCATCTCAACTACAGTGAACCCTCGAGTATCGTAATTAATCCGTTCCAGGAGCTAGTACTTAACACGAAGTTTACGAAATTCGAACCATTATTTCCCATAAGAAATAATGTAAATACAATTAATCCGTTCCACAAAAAACATTCACATACTACCTAAAAGGTAGTAGGTTGGTAGACAGCAACCACCCAGGGAGGTACTACCATCCTGCCAGGTGACTGTGAAACAGAAACCTGAAACTGTTTTACATGATGGTAGGATTGCTGGTGTCTTTTTTCTGTCTCATAAACATGCAAGATTTCAGGTACGTCTTGCTACTTCTACTTACACTTAGGTCACGCTACACAAACATGTACACGTTTATGAATACACACTCATCTGAGTTTTCTTTGATTTTATCTTAATAGTTCTTGTTCTTATTGCTTTTCCTTTCATATCCATGGGGAAGTGGAATAAGAATCTTTCCTCCGTAAGCCATGCGTGTTGTAAAAGTCAACTAAAATGCCGGGAACAATGGGTTACTAACCCCTTTTCCTGTATAGCTTACTAAAAAGAAAAAGAAGAAAACCATCAAAGTGGGATGTTTCAATGTGCGTGGATGTTGTGCGAATGATAAGAAAGAGATGATCGTAGATGTTACGAATGAAAAGAAGCTGGATGTCCTGGCTTTAAGTGAGACAAAGCTGAAGGGGGTAGGAGAGTTTCAGTGGGGAGAAATAAATGGGATTAGGTCAGGGGTTTCAAATAGAGTTAGAGCTAAAGAAGGAGTGGCAATAATGTTGAATAATCAGTTATGGCAGGTAAAGAAGGAATATAAATATATAAATTCAAGGATTATGTGGAGTAAAATAAAGGTTGGATGTGAAAAGTGGGTTATAGTAAGTGTTTATGCACCTGGAGAAGAGAGAAGTGTAGAGGAGAGAGAGAGATTTTGGGAAATGTTGAGTGAGTGTGTGGGGAGTTTTGAACCAAGTGAGAGAGTAATTGTGGTTGGGGATCTAAATGCTAAAGTGGGTAAAAGTGTTGTGGAGGGAGTAGTAGGTAAATTTAGGGTGCCAGGGGTATATGTAAATGGGGAACCATTAATTGAGCTATGCGTAGAAAGAGGTTTGGTAATAAGTAATACATATTTTATGAAAAAGAGGATAAATAAATATACAAGGTATGATATAGCACGTAAGGAAAGTAGTTTGTTGGATTATGTATTGGTGGATAAAAGGTTGATGGGTAGGCTTCAGGATGTACATGTTTATAGAAGGACAACGGATATATCAGATCATTATTTGGTTGTAGCTACAGTTAGAGTAAAAGGTAGATAGGACAAAAAGAAAATGGCAACAGCAAGTAAGAGAGAGGTAAAAGTGTATAAACTAAGGGAGGAGGAAGTTAGGGTGAGGTATAAGCAACTATTGGCAGAAAGGTGGGCTAGTGCAAGTATGAGTAGTGGGGGGTAGAAGAGAGTTGGGATAGTTTTAAAAATGCAGTATTAGAATGTGGGGCAGAAGTTTGTGGCTATAGGAGGGTGGGTGCAGGAGGAAAGAGGAGTGAGTGGTGGAATGAAGAAGTAAAGGGTGTGATAAAAGAGAAAAAGGTAGCTTATGAGAGGTTTTTACAAAACAGAAGTGTTAATAGAAGAGCAGAGTATATGGAGAGTATAAGAAAGGTGAAGAGAGTGGTGAGAGAGTGCAAAAGAAGAGCGGATGAAAGAATGGGAGAGGCTCTGTCAGGAAATTTTGCTGAAAACAAGAAAAAATTTTGGAGTGAGATAAACAAGGTAAGAAAGCCTAGGGAACGAATGGATTTGTCAGTTAAAAACAGAGTAGGGGAGTTAGTAGATGGGGAGCTGGAGGTATTGGGTAGATGGCGGGAATATTTTGAGGAACTTTTAAATGTCGATGAAAAAAGGGAGGCGGTAATTTCATGTACTGGCCAGGGAGGTACAACATTGTTTAGGAGTGAAGAAGAGCAGGATGTGAGTGTGGGGGAGGTGCGTGAGGCATTACGTAGAATGAAAGGGGGTAAAGCAGCTGGAATTGACGGATTCATGACAGAAATGTTAAAAGCAGGGGAGGATATAGTGCTGGAGTGGTTGGTATTTTTGTTTAATAAATGTATGAAAGAGGGGAAGGTACCTAGGGATTGGCAGAGAGCATGTATAGTTCCTTTATATAAAGGGAAGGGGGATAAAAGAGAGTGTAAAAATTATAGGGGAATAAGTTTACTGAGTATACCAGGTAAAGTGTATGGCAGGGTTATTATTGAAAGAATTAGAGGTAAGACAGAGAGTAGGATTGCAGATGAGCAAGGAGGCTTTAGAGTGGGTAGGGGATGTGTAGATCAAGTGTTTACAGTGAAGCATATATGTGAACAGTATTTAGATAAAGGTAGAGAAGTTTTTATTGCATTTATGGATTTAGGTGTATGGAATAGGTAGTAAGTTACTGAAGGCTGTAAAGAGTTTTTATGAGGATAGTGAGGCTCAGGTTAGGGTGTGTAGGAGAGAGGGAGATTACTTCCCAGTAAAAGTAGGTCTTAGACAGGGATGTGTAATGTCACCATGGTTGTTTAATATATTTATAGATGGGGTTGTAAAAGAAGTATATGCTAGGGTGTTGGGGAGAGGGGTGGGATTAAATTATGGAGAATTAAATGCAAAATGGGAGTTGACACAGTTACTTTTTGCTGATAATACTGTGCTTATGGGAGATTCTAAAGAAAAGTTGCAAAGGTTAGTGGACGAGTTTGGGAGAGTGTGTAAAGGTAGAAAGTTAAAAGTGAACATAGATAAGAGTAAGGTGATGAGGTTATCAAACGATTTAAATAAAGAAAAATTGGATATCACATTGGAGAGAGGGATTATGGAAGAAGTAAATGTTTTCAGATATTTGGGAGTTGACGTGTCAGCGGATGGGTTTATGAAGGATGAGGTTAACCATAGAATTGATGAAGAAAAAAGGTGAGTGGTGCATTGAGGTATCTGTGGAGACAAAAAATGTTATCCATGGAGGCAAAGAAGGGAATGTACGAAAGTATAGTGGTACCAACACTCTTATATGGGTGTGAAGCATGGGTTGCAAATGCTGCAGCGAGGAGGAGGCTGGAGGCAGTGGAGATGTCCTGTCTAAGGGCAATGTGTGGTGTAAACATTATGCAGAAAATTCGGAATGTGGAAATTAGGAGAAGGTGTGGAGTTACTAAAAGTATTTGTCAGAGGGCTGAAGAGGGGTTGTTGAGGTGGTTTGGTCATTTAGAGAGAATGGATCAAAGTAGAATGACTTGGAGAGCGTATAAATCTGTAGGGGAAGGAAGGCGGGGTAGGGGTCGTCCTAGAAAAGGTTGGAGGGAAGGGGTAAAGGAGGTTTTGTGGGCGAGGGGCTTGGACTTCCAGCAAGCATGTGTGAGCGTGTTAGATAGGAGTGAATGGAGACGAATGGTTTTTGGGACATGACGATCTGTTGGAGTGTGAGCAGGGTAACATTGTGTGAAGGGATTCAGGGAAACCAGTTAATTGATTTAGTTGGACTTGAGTCCTGGAAATGGGAAGTACAATGCCTGCACTTTAAAGGAGGGGTCTGAGATAGTGACAGCTGGGAGGGACTTTTCTCAGCTGTCGTATCTGAGCTCCTCTGCAAAGACAGTGATTATGTATGAGTGTGGTGAAAGTGTTGAATGATGATGAAAGTTTTTTCTTTTTGGGGATTTTCTTTCTTTTTGGGTCACCCTGCCTCGGTGGGAGACAGCCGACTTGTTGAAAAAAAAAAAAAAAAAAATATACAGTGGACCCCCGGTGTTCGTCCATTTTTCGTAACGGAATGCTGTTCAAGTGCCATTACCAACCGAATTTATTCCCTTAAGAAATAATGTAAAGTAGACTAGTCCTTTTAGACCCCCAAAACTACACTTATAAAAGCATTTAAAAAAATACACTTACATAAAAGGGCGTGTTTTGAGCAGGACGAACACCGGGGGTCCACTGTATATACATTTACCTACCTTTATTGAAGAGTTGCAGGCATCTCGAAGGTAGAGTTGCTGACAGGGGCAGGGAGTTAGTGGTTGGAAGGGGAATCCCCCTCCAAAAGGACTTCAGGTAACAAGTCCCTCTCTGGGGTTACTTCCCTTCTTGGTCTTTTAATGCCACTAGGACCAGCTTGAGAGTCACCAGACCCCTGCCTGGTAAAGTAACTGTTCAGAATCCTCTGTTTCTGGCGACCCTTCAACACTTTCCTAAAGTGTGACATGGCTCTGTCACTGAAGTGGCTGCACAGAAGGCTCATTTCAGTTTGCTCAGGGTGGTGTCTTTCAATAAATGTCTGCAACTCATTCCACTTTGTACACATCTCCTTAAGCACTGAAGAGGGCACCTCCTTCTGTCTCTTACCCTCCTCCTTTGAAGCAATAACCTCAGCTGTGGTCTGTTGCTGTTCCAGATGAAGCTCTTGCAGCTCTTCAGTTGTTAGCTCTACCCTGTGCTCCTCCACCAACTCTTCCACATCCTCACCACTCACCTCCAACCCCAGGCTGTTCCCCAATGCCACAATAGAGTCCACAACAGGCACAGGGTCGTCAGGGTCAAGGTCAGGGTCAGCCTCAAATCCTTCAAAATCCCTCTGTTAGACACAACCTGGCCACAATGGTCTCCAAGCAGAGTTCAAAGTCCTGGAAGTCACTCCCTCCCAAGCCTTACCTATAAGGCGTATGCAATGCACAATGTTGAAGTGATATTTCCAGAACTCTCTTAGGGTCAACTCAGTGTCCGAGGTCACTTCAAAGCACTTCTGAAACACTGCTTTGGTGTACAGTTTCTTGAAGTTGGAAATGACCTGCTGGTCCATGGGCTGGATGAGAGGAGTGGTGTTAGGAGGCAAGAACTTCACTCTGATGAAATTAAACTTGTCAGACAAACACTCTTGCAAGTTGTGAGGGTGAGCAGGAGCATTGTCCAGTATCAGGAGGCACTTGAGTGGCAATTTCTTTTCCAAGAGGTATTTCTTCACACTAGGGCCAAACACTCCAGTCACCCATTCCTTGTAAATCTCTGTAGTGACCCATGCCTTGGTGTTAGCCTTCCAATGCACACACAAATTATTTTTGTCAACACTGTGATTCTTGAAGGGTCTGGGATTTTCATAGTGATACACCAGTAAAGGCTTCACTTTAAAATCACCACTGGCATTGGCACATATCATAAGAGTTAGCCTGTCTTTCATAGGCTTGTGTCCTGGCTGTGCCTTTTCCTCCTGAGTAATGTAGGTCCTGTTGCACATTTTCTTCCAAAACAGGCCTGTTTCATCACAGTTAAACACTTGTTGGGGGAGGAATTGTTCAGCCTCTACGAAGCCCTGGAATTCATGCACAAATTTTTCAGCTGCACGTTTGTCTGAGCTGGCTGCCTCACCATGTCTCACAACACTGTGTATGCCACTACGTTTCTTAAACCTGTCAAACCAGCCTTTGCTGGCTTTAAAATCACTCGCCTCACCACTGGTTCCAGGCATTGTCTTGACAAGATCTGCGTGCAACTTCCTTGCCTTTTCACAAATTATCGCCATGGAAATACTATCACCCGCTCTCTGTTTTTCATGGATCCACACCAACAACAACTTCTCAACCTCATCCACTGTTTTCGATCTATTTTTCGTTACCATATCAACCCCTTTTGCAACATTAGCTTCCTTGTTCTCATTTCTCTTTGCCAGGATAGAGCTGATAGTAGATGGGGTTTTGTTGTACATCCTGGCAAGATCACTCAGACGTACGCCACTCTCGTATTTTTCTATAATCTCTTTCTTCAGTTCGATGGTGTTCCTCACTTTCTTTACCACAGGGGTGCCACTAGGAAGCTTCTTTGGACCCATGGTGACTTATTTCACAGTGACAATCACTAAACCACCAAAAAAGACACCAAATGTAGTGTGAATGTTTGAAAGAGCGCGGTAGGTAATGTTCTCTCAATGGTAAACAACGCTTCACTGGCGGCGTCCTGCGTCCCGCGCAGGCGCGGAGCAAGCGGACAGGTCTAATACGTTACGAAACACGAGCCAGTTTACGATTCTCGAAATCGAAAAAAGCTTACGAAACACGATGTTTACGAAATAAGAACCTTACGAAACTCAGTTGGTCCACTGTACTCAAACCCATACTATTTGCAGATGACACTACATACGTCTACTCTCACCCATGCCCAGTCATACTAGCCAACACTGTAAATGCTGAATTACAGAAAATATCTACCTGGATGATGACTAACAAGCTTACTCTCAATGTTGATAAAACCTATTTCATTCAGTTTGGGAACAGAGGTACAAATGTTCCACTTAACATAATGATAAACGGATCACTTGTTACAAAACTCACAGAGGGAAAATTCTTTGGAATCCACCTTGACAGTGGGCTCAAATTTCAGACACATATACAACAAATTTCCAAGAAAGTCTCCAAGACCGTAGGAACACTATCCAAGATAAGGTACTATGTTCCACAACCAGCTCTCCTTTCCCTGTATCACTCACTCATTTACCCCTATCTCACCTATGAAATCTGCACATGGGGCTCAACAACAATCATCATCTCAGACCATTAATAACACAACAAATGGCTGCAGTCAGAATGATAAAAAATTCCCATTCCAGACAACATACTCCACCAATATTCAAAGGTCTAAACTTACTCACCATACAAGACATCCATACTTTTTTGTGCCCCTATTACATACATAGAACACTAAACTCAAATATTAACCCACCACTCAAACTTCTCCTTACCAACCTTAACAGGACACATGACCATAACACAAGACACAGATCACTCTTCGATGTTCCCCACATCCATCTCACACTATGCAAAAACTCAATGCACATTAAAGGCCCAAAATTTTGGAATTCATTACCTATGATTACCAAAGAAACCCTGTCTGTACATCAATTTAAAACTCTGCTGAAAAACCACCTACTCACCCAAAACTAAATACAGTGGTCCCTCGGTTTTCGTGCATCTCCAAACTCGAACATTTATGTAAGTGTATTTTCGTAAGTGCTGTTGCAAGTGTATTTTTGGGGGTCTGAAATAGACTAACCTACATGACATTATTTCTTAAGGAAGTAAATTCGTTTGGTAATGGCACTTGAGCAACATTCTGGAACGAATTTTCGGCGAAAACCGAGGGACCACTGTACAGTGGTACCTCGAGTTACGATATTTTTTCGTTCGAGAATGCTGTTCAAGTGCCATTACCAAACGAATTTATCCCCATAAGGAATAATGTAAAATAGACTAGTCCTTTTACACCCCCAAAAATATACAGTGGACCCTCGGTTAACGAATACCCCGGAAATCGAGCAATTATGTAAGTATAATTTTGTAAGTTCTTGTGGAAGTGTAGTTTTGGGGGTCTGAAATAGACTAACCTACATGACATTATTTCTTAAGGACGTAAATTCGTTCGGTAATGGCACTTGAGCAGGCTTCTGCAATGAATTTCTTTCGTTAATCGAGGGTCCACTGTACTTACAAAAGCATTTAAAAAAATAAACTTACATAAAAGGGCGATTTTGGGGACCATCGTAACTCGAGGTACCACTGTACACAATATACTTAGTATTATGTACCTACAAAGTTAATAAATCACTTTCCACTGCCTCAAAATAACATTATTCACTGTGTTACTCCCCTAGCCTCAAAACCCCTTACATAATTGCTCAAAGAACAATAATTTTTCAAACTTAATCTAATGCAAATGTTGAAACTTATATCTCATAAATGTATAAACCTGTTATAATTATACACCCTAATCTAACTTTGTTTCTACAGCATTACCAAATAAAGAAATCCATTCTCATGTACTCTTGTACTTCTTGTAACTCATCTAATGACCATATAAACTGTTAATGCAACACAAATAATTAATTTGATTTGTTTGATCTGATTTAATAAATTGCATTACTACAAATAAATTATTATGTTGATATATTATTAAACTGTAATGCTTCAAAATTGTAAAATTATACTTATACAGTGGTACCTCGACTTACGATGGTCCCCAAACTCACCCTTTTATGTAAGTTTATTTTTTTAAATGCTTTTGTAAGTGTAATTTTGGGGGTCTAAAAGGACTAGTCTATTTTACATCATTCCTTATGGGGATAAATTTGTTTGGTAATGGCACTTGAACAACATTCTGGAATGAAAAAATATTGTAAGTCGAGGTACCACTGTATTGTAAATTGTTTACAATAATTTTTACCATTTAGCTGTAAGTTTAATTTTAAGTTTGCCCATAATGCTCTGCATATAAGGGGCTTTTGGCATGTACACCCCATTCCTACATCTATGTATCATGTCACAATAAACTATTATCTTGTTTTGTCACAATTAAACACTTGTTGGGGTTCGAATTTTTCAGTGTCTACGTACCCTTTCAGGGTTGAGAGGCCCTCTCCCAAACTCGTTCTCAGGGTCGAAAACTTTTTCGAAAAAAAAAAAATTCTTATGAAATGATAGAGAATCTTTTTCCAATCATAATGACACCAAAAGTCTGAAATTTGATGAAAAACTAACGGATTTATGCTCTCGCAAAGTTAGCGGTATCGACGATGTTTACGCATCGGCGAATTCGCCCATTTTGAGCCTTATTTTCGGCCAATACCAATATTTCAGTCTACCAAAATTTTAGCTATTTCGCTAGAATTCCATTTGTTCTATCAATTGTGTACAAGAAACCGCCAATTTACCGATTTGAACTACCCAATAAAGTGGTCAGAAATTGGCAATTTAGCCAATTTCACACAAATTTCAAAAGATGCCACAGTCACTAAAATAACATTTTAGTCACGTCTCCAGGCCCCTCTTACATTACTTTTGCTTTCTATTTTAAATTTTTATTCTCACAAAAAAAAAGATTTTCCGTTATGTATACTACTGCATCATTGTAAAAACGGTATAAATAATATCAGCGCACTTGTGCAAGAATATTAGACTCGCCAGTTGATGTGTATTGGACGCATGGCGTGATTTGTTTACTCTTGAAACATCGGCAAAAATCAAACATTTTCGCTACTTTGCGCTCAGTTTTAAGGTACCTGTCATCGTGAAACCACTCAAAATTATCTCTAATTCTGTAATATATCTTCCATTCTATCAAATGAGACCAAGAAAACGAGAATACAACCATAAATACCATATGAAAATAGACTGCAAAGTCACTGTTTTAAACCAAAACCATGGTCAGTTTTTTTTTTCCTCATTACGCACTGTGTGGTGCAGGATTTTTTTATACTGCGCACACTGTCCACACAGACCCATTCTCTCACATCTAGGCCTACCAGCCTGTTTCCGCTTGATTTGAGGATGCTAGAATTTAGACGTACTAGTACGTTAATAACCCTGGTGCATAAGCCGTACTAGTACGGCGAAAACCCTGAAAGGGTTAAATTCATTCACAAATTTTTCAGCCGCACATTTGTCTGAACTGGCTGCCTCACCATGCCTTATCACACTGTGTATGCCACTACGCTTCTTAAATCTGTCAAACCAGCCTCTGCTGGCCTGAACCCTTTCAGGGTCCAAGGGGTCTCTCTGAAACTCGTTCTCAGGGTCCAAGAATTAAAAAAAAAAAAAGAAAAATTCTTATGAAATGATAGAGAATCTTTTTCCGATAATAACGCCACAAAAATTATGAAATTTGATCGAAAACTAACGGAATTATGCTTTCGCGAAGTTATCAGTATGGATGACATTTACGCATCGGCGATTTCGCTCAATTTGAGCCCTATTTTCGGCAAATTCCAATGTTTTAGTCTAGTAAATTATAGCTATTTCGCTAGAACTCCATTTCTTATATCGATTGAGTACAAGAAACCGCCTATTTACCAATTACAACTACCTAAAATAGTGGTCAGAAAATGGCAATTTGGCCAATTTCACACAAATTTCAAATGATGCCAATTTCAAAATAGGGTCCAGAATAAACAAGGCAGACATTCCTGGCACTAAAATAACATCTTCTCTGTTCATTAGTCACGTTTCCAGGCCCCTCTTACATTACTTTTGCTTATCATTTTGAATTTTTATTCTCAAAAAAAATAGAAGATTTACTGTTATGTATACAACTGCATCATTGTAAAAATGGTATAAACAATATCAGAGCACTTGTGCATGAATATTAGACTCGCCAGTTGATATGTATTGGACGCATGGTGTGATTTGTTTACTCTTGAACATCGTCAAAAATCGAACATTTTCGCTACTTTGAGCTCAATTTCAAGGTACACTTGTCATTGTCAAACCAATCAAAATCATCTCTATTTCTGTAATATATCTTCCAATCTATCAAATGAGACCAAGAAAACGAGAATACATCAATAAATACCATACGAAAATAGACTGCAAAATCGCTGTTTTAAACCAAAAACACGGTCAGTTTTTTTTTCCTCATTATGCACTGTGTGGTGCAGGAATTTTTTTATACTGCGCACACTGACCGCACAGACCCATTCTATCCCATCTAGGCCTAACAGCCTGTTTCTGCTTGATTTCAGGGCGCTAGAATTTAGGCGTACTACTACGTCAATAACCCCAGGGCGTAAGCCGTACTAGTACGTCAATAACCCTGAAAGGGTTAAAATCACTAACACTAACATCAGCACTGGTTCCAGGCATTTTCTTGACAAGATGTGTGCAACTGCCTTGCCTTTTCACATATGATGGCCTCAGAAATACTATCACCTGCTATCTGTTTATTGTTTATCCACACCAACAACAACTTCTCAACCTCTTCCACTTTAAGGCTTCACTTTAAAATCCCCACTATCATTACTACACAACTTGAGTTAGCCTGTCTTTCATAGGCTTTTGTCCTGGCAGTGCTTTTTCCTCCTGAGTAATGTAGGTCCTCTGCATTTTCTTCCAAAAGAGGCCTGTTTCATCACAATTAAACACTTGTTGGGGTTTGAATTTTTCAGAGTCTACAAACCCCTTAAATTCACTCACAAACTTTTCAGCAGCACGTTTGTCTGAACTGGCTGCCTCTGCATGCCTTACAATCACTCACATCAGCACTGGTTCCAGGCATTTTCTTGACAAGATCTGCATGCAACTGCCTTGCCTTTTCACAAATTATCGCCATAGAAACACTATCACCCGCTATCTGTTTTTTGTTGATCCACACCATCAACAACTTCTCAACCTCATCCACTGTTTGTGATCTATTTTTCGTTAACATATCAACACCTTTCGCAACATTAGCTTCCTTGATTTTTTTTCTCTTTGCCAGGATAGAGGTGATAGTAGATTTCTTTTTGTTGTACATACCAGCAAGCTCCCTCACACGTACGCCACTCATATTTTTCTACTATCTCCTTCAGTTCAATGGTGTTCCTTACTTTCTTTACCACAGGGGTGTCACTAGGAAGCTTCTTTGGAACCATGGTGACTTATTTCACAGTGACAATCAATAAACAAGCAATAAATACAATAAAATTATTGTGATAAGTTCTAGCTGCTTAGGTATGGAAAGAATGAAGAACTCAAAAGGAACACTATATACAAAACTCAAGAGGGTCACCAAATAGAACGAAAGGAACACGTAAAAGACCTGGGAATAATTATGTCAACTGACCTTTCCTTTAAAGACCATAGCAAGACAAAGATCACGACAACCAGGAAGATGACAGGGTGGGTATTGAGAACTTTCAAAACAAAAGAAATAATGCTGATGGTGACACTCTTCAAATCGCTAGTGCTCCCTCATTTAGAATATTGTTCAGTACTTACGGCCCCATTCAAAGCAGGAGAAATATCAGAGCTGGAACAAATACAGAGATCGTTTACGGCGCACATTGAGCCAGTAAAGCACCTAAATTACTGGGAATGCCTTAAAGTCTTGAACATGTACTCATTGGAAAGGAGGAGAGAGTGATACATGATAATATATAATGTACCTGGAAAGTACTCAAGGGCCTGGTCCCAAATCTGCACACTGCCATAACAACATACTGGAGTGAGAGATATGGGAAGAAGTGTAAAATAAACTCAGTGAAGAGCAGGGGTGCAGTGGTGACAATAAGGGAACACTGTATCAACATCCGGGGTCCCAGACTATTCAACATCTTGCCAGAAGATATCAGAAACACGGCTGGAACAAGTGAAGAAGCCTTCAAGAGGAAACTGGACAAGTATCTTCACTAGGTGCCAGATCAACCAGGCTGTGATGGATATGTGGGGCAGCGGGCCTCCAGCAGCATCAGCCTGGGTGACAATGCAAGCACCAGACGAGCTTAGCCCATGGCCAGGCTCCGATAGTGAAACTCTCGAAACTCTTCAAAGGTATATCAAAGATAAAGGTACCCTGCCTCGGTGGAAAATGACCGACATGTTAAAAAAAAAAAGTTTTAATGCCAAGAATGCTTACATTATTTATTAATTACTCATTTCATATTTGCAATTTTTAATTGTTTAAAACTGCTCAAATTCCAACTTCTGTGTACAGTGGAACCCCGAGTTTCGTCCTTAATCCGTTCCAGGAGCTAGGCCTAAATTCGAAACGTCCTAAAGTCGAAACAATATTTCCCATAAGAAATAATGTAAATCCAATTAATCCATTCCAGACCCATAAAAATATTCACAAATAATACATTTTTTAAAGAATAACTATACAGGTATCCCTCAACTTTCGCGTTTTCTACTTTCGCGGGCTTCACACATTCGCGAATTCCCGGCCGCCAAATTCCCAGCCGCCAAATTCCCACCCACCAAATCATATTTAAGTTTCCCGCCACCCAAGTGTCCCTACTACCATCCCCCCGACCCGGCAGCCAGCCCCCACACCACTCACTCACTGAGTCTTTTCTTCATTCATTATTTGTTATTAAACTACAGTATAACATGTATGTAGTACTATATAGTACAATATTTTACTATGTTTTCATGCGTTTTATGATTGCTCATGGTTCAATAGGTTAAGGAAGCAGTAAGTAATGAATGTACTAAATAAAGGTTATCTATCTATTACATTTATTCCAAATTGATATCAGAAACATGATAAATACCCTAGAACTGTAATAAAGATTGTGAAATGAATAATATATGCCATATTATATGAGGGGTAACAGAGCAGGCAGACCGCCACCATATATGAGATGTTTACATCAGGGTAAACATGCCTAAATCACTCTTGTCGTAAGAACAAAGGCAAAAATAGCATTTATTGTTTTTAGAATAATAATAATTTATAATAATTGATCTGGAGCACTTTAAATGTTATCAGTATTTGGTAGCTGACATTTAGAGCACTCCACAGCTGCAGACGTGACAAAGGAGATCCTGCCCATGCCGCTCCTAGAGGACAAGGGGTGCGACCGGCCAGTCGATGGGTACACAGTGCCACCACCATGGGCACCAGACCCTGTCGTAACCCATCTTGCAGCCCTCCCAGCCAGCAAGCGGCACTGCCCACAGCGCGTGCTGCAGCGGTGGGCTGCCGCAAGCATCGCTGCAGCGGAGCACCCCGGGTGTGCAGTGTACTACACTGATGGTTCAAGAGATCCCGAGGCTGGCCGCACGGGTGCTGGGATGCATTACCCCTCCCTAACGGCCGGCTGGCGCCTCCCAGACCACTGCAGCATCCTCCAGGCAGAACTCTACGCCATCCTGAAGGCCACTCAACACGCACTCCAAGGACACCAACAGCCTCCGGTCATCCATGTCGACTCCAGGGCGGCGATACAGGCCATCATGCATAGGGATCCCAGGGACAACATATGGCTCCTCACCGCTATCAGGAGGGACCTACACTCACTCGCCGAGCAAGGCCGTCAAGCGACAATCAATTGGATTCCAAGCCACATTGATCTTCCGGGAATGATGCGGCAGATAGGGCGGCTAAGTCTGCCACACTTGCTGCTCAACCTACAACCACGATTGCCATTAGCCGCAGGCAGGTACACCTGGGGCAGCCTCGGCAGCCAGACGCCCGCTACCTGCACCAGGAGCATCCCGGAGCCGACACTGGTACGACAGGGCTACGAGGAGGAACCCCACCAAACATGAGGAAACTCCCAGGGAGCTGCAAGTTAGTATCCACCGCCTGCGCCTCGGCTACCCTACTGCAAAGCGCCTCATCGAACGCAGGAGGGAAGAGCTTTGCCGCCACTGTGACCAGATGGTCCAACACCCTCTGGTTCACTACATGCTCGACTGCCCAGCGACGATGGACATCCGCCGCAGGCACTTCCCGATGGCACCTGCGGATCTGACCCGCGAGGACAAGGCAGCCCGGCTGGTTTACCTGGCTACCCATGACTTGGAGACACTGCTCCCAGTCCTAGCCGCTCACCCGCCACCTCGATGACGATGACGACGAAGAACTCAGCGAAGACAACACCTGATGAATCCCGTAGATGATCAAGACCAGTCACCACCGCTACACCGCTACTCTCTCTCACTTCCTTCCATCTTATCCCCTATCCTTCTTCTTCCCCTCCGCTTATTAAAAAAAAAAAAAAAAAAAAAAAAAAAATAGGAGCCTATGTTTGATGTAGTTGGAACTACAGCCTGATGACTTTCCTACCAACCATGTGAAGATACGCCGCCGGGACTACAAGAGTCCGAAGCCCAAAGGACGACTGCTGATGAAGATGCGATGCCAGAAGACAATCCCCACAGCAAGAGAGAATAAGTCGCCCACCCGGGGCCCCAAGAAAGAAGAAAGAAGAAGACGTCGCTCCCCACCCGGGGGGCCCCAAGAAAGAAGAATGAAGAAAGAAGAAGATGATCGACACCCTCTACCCAGGGGGCCAAGGCCGGGTCAACACTTGGAGAAGACCCGGGCCGGACATACCGGCGTACCTACAACAACAACAACAACTGAATGTTACTGCGCCTCCCTCCCTCCAATAGCTCCTCCCACTTCGTAACAATGTTAGATGGTGAATTTAATGTATTTTTCTGTAAGCTTAACTCGTTGTATGTTTATTTTACTTTTTTATTGTTTTCTGTAATATATGAGTTATGCAAATTAAAATAAAGTTATGAAGTTGGAGTTTCATTTTTTGTTCTAATGTATACATATTTAATTCAACATTTGGCATCATTACAAAGTGGGCAGAGCTACAGCAGAGGGAGAAGAAGCAGTGTGTCAGTAACTCTTGATTCCCCATGACACTTCACAACACTATAAAATACTATTGTATAATTATACTATTACAGGCCTCTCTCCACAGCCAGCTCATGTCAAAATAACATGTATATAGTACATTATTTTAAGATGTTTATATGTGTTTTACGATTGTTCATGGTTCAATAGGTTAAGGAAGCAGTATTGTATTATATTTCCCTACAATATATTGGGGCACCAAACATTCGCGATTTTTCAACATTCACGAGGCTCTTGATCCCCTAACCCTCGCGAATGTTGAGGGATACCTGTAGTTTTACATACACACAACACAGCTAAATATATACAGTAATAAATTAGTAATACAATAGATAAATAAACATTTAAATAAACATTTAAAATAACATTTACTTACCTTTATTGAAGACTGTTGCTGGCATCTGGAAGATAGGGAGGAGTAAGGGAGCACTTATTGTTTGGAAGTGGAATCCCCTTCCATAAAGACTTTAGGTAATAGGCCTTATCTGGGGTTACTTCCCTTCTTTGTCTTTTAATGCCACCAGCACCAGTTTGAGCCACTGGACCCCTGTCACACAAAATAACTGTCCAGAGTGCTCTGTTTCTGGCGCCTCTTTAAGATGTCCCTAAAATGGGACATGGTTTTGTCACTGAACATGTTGCAGATATGGCTTGTTTCAGCTTGCTCAGGGTGGTATTTTTCCACAAAACTTTGCAACCTATTCTACATTCCACACATGTCCTTAATCACTGAAGAAGGCACCAAATTCACTTCCTCTTCCTCTTCCTCCTCCTCCTCTGAAGCAAGTTCCTCAACTGGGGTCTGATGCTGTTCCAGATGAAGCTCTTCCAGCTCTTCAGTGGTTAGCTCTTCCCTGTGGTCCTCCACCAACTCTTCCACATCCTCGCCACTCACCTCCAACCCCAGGGACTTCCCCAATGCCACAATACAGTCCACAACAGGCAGACGGTCGGCAGGGTCAGGGTCAGCCTCAAACCCTTCAAAATCCCTCTGGAGGACACATTCTGGTCACTCCCTCCCAAGCCTTACCTATAAGGCTTATGCAATGGAGGATACTGAAGTAATTCCTCCAGAACTCTCTTAGGGTCAACTGAGTGTCCGAGGTCACTTCAAAGCACTTTTGAAACAATGCTTTGGTGTAGTTTTTTGAAGTTAGAAATGACCTGCTGGGCTGGATGAGAGGAGTGGTGTTAGGAGGCAAGAACTTCACTGTTATAAAACTGAAGTCCCAAGACAATAGGTCTACCAAGTTTGGAGGATGAGCAGTAGCATTGTCCAGTAATATGAGGCACTGGAGTGGAAATTTATTTTCCAGGAGGTATTTTTTTCACACTGGGGCCAAACACTTCATGGACCCACTCTTTGAAAATTTGCCTTGTGACCCATGCCTTATTATTAGCTTTCCACAACACACAATTTATTCTTGATGACATTGTTTTTCTTGAACACTCTGGGATTTTCAGAGTGATACACCAGTAAAGGCTTCACTTTAAAATCCCCACTAGCGTTAGCACAGAACAAGAGAGTTAGCCTGTCTTTCATAGGCTTGTGTCCTGGCAGTGCCTTTTCCTCCTGCATGATGTAGGTCCTCTTTGCCATTTTCTTCCAAAAGAGGTCTGTTTTGTCACAAATGAACACTTGTTGGGGTTTGAATTTTTCAGTCTCTATGTATCCCTTAACCCTTTCAGGGTCCAGAGGCCAAATTTCAAAGTGTGTGCCAGGGTCCAAGAATTTTCAAAAAATTTATTTGTTATTTTTTCTAATGAAATGGTAGAGAATCTTTTTCTAAAGGAAATAAAACAAAAAGTACGAAATTTGATGGAAAAATGACGAAATTATGCTCTCGCGAATTTTGATGCGTCATCAATATTTACGAAGCGGCGATTTTGCCGACTTTGACTCCCATTTTAGGCTAATTACATTATTCCAGGCGACCAAATTCTTAGCTATTTCGCTAGTATTACTTCTATTCTATCGATTGAGCACAAGAAATCGTCCAGTCAACTGTTTCAACTACAAAATAAAGTGATCGGAAATTGGTAATTTAGCCAATTTAACACAAAGTTCAAAATATTCCAATTTCAAAATAGGGTGCAGAATAAACAATGCAGGCATTCCTGGCACTAAACTAACATTTCCTCTGTTCATTAGTTATGTTTTCAGTCTTTACAAATGAATTCCATTTTGATTTTTTATTCACATAATGAATTTTTATTCAAACCAAAAAATGGAAGATTTACTGTTATGCAATATTGTAATAATTGTATAAATAATATCACCACATTTGTGAACATATATTAGACCCACCAGCTGGTGCATATTAGACATGTGAGGTCATTTGTTTATTCTTGAACATCGGCAAAAATTTAACATTTCCGCTAATTTGAGCTCAGTTTCAAGCCATTTCCAGTAATAAAACCAATCAAAATCATTTCTATTTCTGTAATATATCTTCCATTCTATCAAATGAGACCAAGAAATCGCAAATACAACTATAAAAAGCATATGAAAAAACACTGCAAAGTCGCTGTTTTAATCGAAAATTGTGGTCTGTTTTTTCTCATTATGCACTGTGTGTTGCAGGATTTGTTTTACGTGATGAAGAATTACCACACAGATGTAGTATTCTCTCATATCTAGACCCAAATTTACCGCTCACAGGTTATCTGAGTGAGCTGAGCTCATGGCGTAGAACTACGGTTTGGACCCTGAAAGGGTTAAATTCCTGAATGAATTTTTCAGCCGCACGTTTGTCTGAACTTGCAGCCTCACCATGCCTTACCACACTGTGTATGCCACTACGTTTCTTAAATCTGTCAAACCAGCCTCTGCTGGCCTTAAATTCACTATCAGCACTCGTTGCAGGCATTTTCTTTATGAGATCATGCAACTGCCTTGCCTTTTCACAAGTGAGCGACTTCGAAACACTATCACCCGCTATCTGTTTATTGTTGATCCACACCAGCAACAACTTCTCAACCTCTTCGATTGTTTGTGATCTATTTTTGGTTAACATGTCTACACCTTTCACAACATCAGCTTCCTTGATTTCTTTTCTCTTCGCCAGGATAGAAGCGATTATTGATTTGCTTTTGCCATACATCCTGGCAAGCTCCACAACTCGCACATCACTCTCGTATTTTTGTACTATTTCTTTCTTCACTTCTATGATGTTTCTCACTTTCTTTACCAAAGGGGTGCCACTAGGAAGTTTCTTTGGGCCCATGGTTACTTATTTCACAGTCACACTCAATAAACAAGCACCAAACACAATGAATTAATTGTGAAATGTTTGGATAAGCGCGCAGGGTAATGTTCACTCAAAGATAAACAAAGCCAGACTGACTCTCGACGCCTGAGCGGGTAGGCGCGCAGGCACGGGCAGTCGAACAGGTCTGGTACGTGGGACAAAACACTGGGCACAGTGCGAAACTCGTAACAAAATTTACCGGAAAAATCGGTTCTAAACTCGAAGCATCCGATAGTAAGGGCAGATGAAACTCAGGGTTCCACTGTAGTATACTTTACAGGGTAGTTAATAATGTTAAATGAGAGGTTTCTTGTGCTTAATCAATAGAATGGATGGAAGGCAGACTCGGAAAATAGCTAAGAATCTGGTTAATGGAACAATGAAATTGGCTTAAAATAGAACTTAAAGTCAGCGAAATTACCGATGTGAATATTGTGCCTAGACAGCTAACTTTGCGCCTGTGTGTGTCTAAGTTTTCTATCAAATTTCGTACTTTTGGTGCCATTACCTTCAGAAAAAGATTCTTAACCATTTCAGAAGAAAAAAAAAATATTATTAAGTGGACACTGAGCAATATTAACCCTTTCAGGGTTTCGGCCGTACTAGTACGGCTTACACGCCAGGGTTTTAGTCGTACTAGTACGCCTAAATTCTAGCGCCCTCAAATCAAGTGGAAACAGGCTGGTAGGCCTAGATGTGAGAGAATGGGTCTGTGCGGTCAGTGTGCACAGTATAAAAAAAATCCTGCACCACACAGTGCATAATGAGGAAAAAAAAAAACTCTGACCGTGTTTTTGGTTCAAAACAGCGACTTTGCAGTCTATTTTCGTATAGTATTTATGCTTGTATTCTCGTTTTCTTAGTCTCATTTGATAGAATGGATGATATATTACAGAAATAAAGATAATTTTGACTGGTTTCACGATGACAAGTACCTTGAAACTGAGCGCAAAGTAGCGAAAATGTTCGATTTTTGCCGATGTTCAAGAGTAAACAAATCACGCCACGCGTCCAATACACATCAACTGGGTAGTCTAATATTCTTGCACACGTGCTCTGATATTCTTTATACCATTTTTACAATGATGCAGTTGTATACATAACAGTAAATCTTCTATTTTTTGTGAGAATAAAAATTCAAAATGGAAAGCAAAAGTAATGTAAGAGGGGCCTGGAGACATGACTAATGAACAGATAAAATGTTATTTGAGTGCCAGGAATGTCTGTCTCGTTTATTCTGGACCCTATTTTGAAATTTACATCTTTTGAAATTTATGTGAAATTGGCCAAATTGCCAATTTCTGACCACCTTATTAGGTAGTTGAAATCAGTAAACTGGCGGTTTCTTATACAGTGGACCCCCGGCTAACGAAAGGTTTAGATAACGAAAAAATCGCTTAATGAAAGCTTTTTTCGCTCTCGGAGAGCGAAACGTATTAGATTTGTCTGCCTGCTCCGCGCCTGCGCAGGACGCCCACCAGTGAAGCGTTGTTTACCATTGAGAGAAGATTACCTAGCGTGCTCTTTCAAACATTCACAATACAATTGGTGTCTTTTTTGGTGGTATATAGTGATTGTCACTGTGAAATAAGTCACCGTGGGTCTAAAGAAGCTTCCTAGTGGCACCCCTGTGGTAAAGAGAGTGAGGAACACCATCGAACTGAAGGAGATTGTTGAAAAATATGAGAGTGGCGTACGTCTGAGTGATCTTGCCAGGAAGTACAAGAAAAGTGCATCTACTATCGGCACTATCCTGGCAAAGAGAAATGAGATCAAGGAAGCTAATGTTGCAAAAGGGGTTGATATGTTAACGAAACAAAGATCGAAAACAGTGGATGAGGTTGAGAAGTTACTGATGGTGTGGATCAATGAAAAACAGATAGCGGGTGATAGTATTTCCATGGCGATAATTTGTGAAAAGACAAGGAAGTTCCACGCAGATCTTGTCAAGACAATGCCTGTAACCAGTGGTGAGGCAGGTGATTTTAAAGCCAGCAAAGGCTGGTTTGATAGGTTTAAGAAACGTAGTGGCATACACAGTGTTGTGAGGCATGGTGAGGCAGCCAGCTCAGACAAACGTGCAGCTGAAAAATTTGTGAGTGAATTTAACCCTTTCAGGGTTATTGACGTACTAGTACGGCTTATGCCCTGGGGTTATTGACGTACTAGTACGCCTAAATTCTAGCGCCCTCAAATCAAGGAGAAACAGGCTGTTAGGCCTAGATGTGATAGAATGGGTCTGTGCGGTCAGTGTGCGCAGTATAAAAAAATTTATGCACCACACAGTGCATAATGAGGAAAAAAAAACTCTGACCGTATTTTTGGTTTAAAACAGCGACTTTGCAGTCTATTTTCGTATGGTATTTATTGATGTATTCTCGTTTTCTTGGTCTCATTTGATAGAATGGAAGATATATTACAGAAATAGAAATGATTTTGATTAGTTTGACAATGACAAGTACCTTGAAATTGAGCTCAAAGTAGCGAAAATGTTCGATTTTTGACGATGTTCAAGAGTAAACAAATCACACCATGGTCCAATACACATCAACTGGTGAGTCTAATATTCATGCACAAGTGCTCTGATATTGTTTATATCATTTTTACAATGATGCAGTTGTATACATAACAGTAAATCTTCTATATTTTTTGTGAATAAAAATTCAAAATGATTAGCAAAAGTAATGTAAGAGGGGCCTGGAAACGTGACTAATGAACAGAGAAGATGTTATTTTAGTGCCAGGAATGTCTGCCTTGTTTATTCTGGACCCTATTTTGAAATTGGCATCGTTTGAAATTTGTGTGAAATTGGCCAAATTGCCATTTTCTGACCACTATTTTGGGGAGTTGTAATTGGTAAATAGGCGGTTTCTTGTACTCAATCGATAGAAGAAATGGAGTTCTAGCAAAATAGCTATAATTTTAGTAGACAAACATTGGAATTTGCCGAAAATAGGGCGAAATCGCCGATGCGTAAATGTCATCCATACCGATAACTTCGCAAAAGCATAATTCCGTTAGTTTTCGATCAAATTTCTTAATTTTTGTGGCGTTATGATCGGAAAAAGATTCTCTATCATTTCATAAGAATTTTTTTTTTTTTTTTAAATTCTTGGACCCTGAGAACGAGTTTCGGAGACCCCCCTTGGACCCTGAAAGGGTTAAGGGGTTCATAGAGGCTGAAGAATTCCTCCCCCAAACAAGTGTTTAATTGTGATGAAACAGGCCTGTTTTGGAAGAAAATGCCCAACAGGACCTTCATTACTCAGGAGGAAAAGGCACAGCCAGGACACAAGCCTATGAAAGACATTGCTAACTCTTGATGTCTGCCAATGCCAGTGGTGATTTTAAAATGAAGCCTTTACTGGTGTATCACTCAGAAAATCCCAGAGCCTTCAAGAAACACAGTGTTAACAAGAATAAATTGTGTGTGCATTGGAAGGCTAACACCAAGGCATGGGTCACTACGGAGATTTTCAAGGAATGGTTGACTGGAGTGTTTGGCCCTAGTGTGAAGAAATACCTCCTGGAAAAGAAATTGGGACTCAAGTGCCTCCTGGTACTGGACAATGCTCCTGCTCATCCTCACAACTTGGAAGAGTTGTTGCCTGATGAGTTCAGTTTCATCAGAGTGAAGTTCTTGTTTCCTAACACCACTCCTCTCATCCAGCCCATGGACCAGCAGGTCATTGCAAACTTCAAGAAACTGTACACCAAAGCAGTGTTTGAGAAGTGCTTTAATATGACCAATGACTCTGAATTGACCCTAAGAGAGTTCTGGAAAGATCACTTCAATATCGTGCATTGCATAGGCCTTATAGATAAGGCTTGGGAGGAAGTGACTTCCAGGACTTTGAACTCTGCTTTGAGACCACTGTGGCCGGATTGTGTTGAAAAGAGGGATTTTGAAGGATTTGAGGCTGACCCTGACCCTGACGACCCTGTGCCTGTTGTGGAAGATGTTGTGGAAGATATTGTGGCATTGGGGAACAGCCTGGGATTGGAGGTGAGTGGTGAGGATGTGGAAGAGTTGGTGGAGGAGCACAGGATAGAGCTAACAACTGAAGAGCTGCAAGACCTTCATCTGGAACAGCAACAGACCACAGCTGAGGTTATTGCTTCACAGGAGGAGGGAGAGAGAGAGAAGAAGGTGCCTTCTTCAGAGATTAAGGAAATTTGTTCAATGTGGAATAAGGTGCAGACATTTGTTGAAAGACACCACCCTGAGCAAGCTGAAATGAGCCTTCTGTGCAACCACTTCAGTGACAGAGCCATGTTACACTTCAGGAAAGTATTAAAGAGTCACAGAAACAGAGGACTCTGGACAGTTATTTTTCTAAGAAGAGTTCTAGTGACTCAAGCTGGTCCTAGTGGCATTAAAAGACCAAGAAGGGAAGTAACCCCAGAGAGGGACTTGTTACCTGAAGTCCTTTTGGAGGGGGATTCCCCTTCCAAAAACTAAAAACCCTGGCCCTGTCATCCACCCTATCTTCCAGATGCCTGCAAGTCTCTTCAATAAAGGTAAGTAAATGTTATTTATATTATATTTTGTGTGAATATTTTTTTGTGGAACGGATTAATTGTATTTACATTATTTCTTATGGGAAATAAGGGTTCGGATTACGAAAGGTTCAGGTTGAGAAATAGCTCCTGGAACGGATTAATTTCGTTAACCAGGGGTCCACTGTACTCAGTTGATAGAACAAATGGAATTCTAGCGAAATAGCTATAAATTTAGTAGACTGAAACACAGGAATTTGCCGAAAATAGGGCTCAAAGTGGGCGAAATCACCGATGCGTAAATATCATTGATACCGCTAACTTCGCGAGAGCATAATTCCGTTAGTTTTCCATCAAATTTCATAATTTTGGTGGCATTATGATCAGAAAAAGATTCTCTTATCATTTCATAAGAATTTTTTTTTCCGAAAAATTTGCGACCCTGAGAACGAGTTTGGGAGAGGGCCTTGCACCCCCAAAGGGTTAAATTCAGGGCTTTATTACACACAGAAAAATGCTTTTTTTTTTTTTTTTTTTTTTAAATCAAATTATGACACCGACAGCACTTTTAATTTCAAGGGTCATGACAATGAAAGAGTTAAGGGTTAATAAGTGCAGACATATCTCCTTTGCAGAAAGAAGGCAGTACAGCTCTTGAAACTTTTAAGAAACAGCACAACACACAACCCAAGCCAATAAGGATTTAGAACAGTAAGATTATTGAAGCTTTAAAAGAAACCTAAAATGATGATGTGTTCTACACTTGCTTTGCTATGATAACTGACAAATGTGATCATGGAGAAATAACTCATAAAATAAGGTCAACAGGTATGACTGGAAAAGTAGGGAAATGGATATTAAAGCTTTTAACAAATAAATACATAGTAGTAGTAGTAAACAAAGCAAAATCTAGCCTTAGCATAGTGAACAGTTCAGTGAGCCAAGTTAAGGCTCTAGCACATTTACTGTTACTCATCCTCACTGCAGACAAAAACACTATGACACAGCTTCATACCAAAATAAGACAGAAAGAATAAGACAGAAAAACTGGATCACTGCATCTGCTAAGTGCCAGATCAGTCAGGCTGTGATGCCTATTGTGAGCAAGTGGGCCACCAAGCAACAGCCAGGTTGCCCAGACAATTAAACAATTAACAGAAAAGCCCAAGCAGGGGCAGAAATCCCTCAAAGTCAGTCACAGGTATATACTACTGTTGTGACAAAGATGTTTCGAAACATGTTTGATACTGATAAGTCCTTCATAGGCAATTAGGACCATCTTCAACATCAGTAAAAGGCTTTCCCTCTAAAGCTCACTCGGTTATCAAAAGTGTCTACAGGACACCCTTTTCCCTTGATCACTAAAACAGCATATTTCATTGACAATAGTCTCTGATCTTCCAGAAACACAGCAGCAAGATGATGTGAATTGTTTTTGTGTCCTTTTACTGAACATATTGTCGGTAATTCTACCAATATTAATGTTACCTTATCCTGGAAACACATCACCTATTGTCACATGAAAAGTATACACAGTATTTACCTGGTGGGCAAGTAGAGGCCAGTTCGAAAGCTACCAAAAATTTCCACTCTGGCTTGAGGCCACAGGTCAACAATGACTTGTTCTATTCTCTCTACCACTCTTTTACGCATAGTATGTTCTTCTTCACTGGGACACATCCAGGAGTAGAAGTCTTCCATCTCTTGGTGCAACCTGTCAAGACACACCATTTATTTTAAGAATGCAGTAATGTTATTTAAACTCATTAAAACAAAACATTAACTCTAGCCTCATTCTATATAAAAACACTAACCCTCTCAAAATCCTGCACATCTACAGGAATTAAAAAAAACGTTTTACACCAAGTCTACTAAACTTCCTGTCCTACTCTTCTTGCTCACCCACTTCCATAGCTATCATAAATTTTCACATTACTGTACAATAAAGTGTATATGCAATAATTCGATGATCCAAAAATCCCCAAAATGGGACTACATAATTATAGTAATTACCTTAATTCTTTTACAACCTTAAGCAAATGAAGCCCACAACCCCTGAAGAACGAGTAGGCACAATCTGGAGCAGACACACCAGCAACTACCCATAAGATTCGGTATCTACTTTTACCTGGGTAATGTAGGCATGTATAGTAAGTCCCTTGCCCATGATGACATCGCCCTGATTACCATTTACTTGGCTCTTCAGCAGCCCAGCCCACAGTAGATACCAAATTCAGAATGAAATATAATCTGCCAAAAATGTCAAAAATCTGGTCATCAATCAAGATTTTTAATAGGTTATTAGAATCAACATAATAAACTGAAAAATTGTATCTTCTTGCATGGAAGTAAATTCAATAAAAAAATCAAATCAGCATATATAACACAGCAAAAAGGAGAAATGTAAACAATCTTGGAGTGATTACTTACATCCGATGATGTTTCCTTACCTAGAGTATAATAGAGCAATTATCACATTAACAAAGTTGTCTTAGAAAATGAACACGCTTAAAATAGAGAGAGTCAGGTAATATGTACTGCAATGCAAAAATATTTGAAGAATCTTGTTTTCTGGCCTGTAAAATTATGGTAATTCTAAGCTAGGAATCTTATTTTAAGAGTGGAGGAATTCTGAAGTTGGTTGGGTTTAACACTTTCGCTGTCTCATACGTAGAACTACATTCCAGATGCCAGTGTCACTCATGTAGATCTACATTTTAACCATTTCAGGGTGGGTGTCGTACTAGTATGGCTTGACAGCCAGGGTTGGTGCCGTACTTGAACGCCTAAATTCTAGCGCCTTCAAATCTAGCGAAAGAAAGCTGGTAGGCCTACATATGAAAGAATGGGTCTGTGTGGTCAGTGTGCATAGTATAAAAAAAATCCTGCAGCACACACTGCATAATGAGAAAAAAACTCCGACTGTATTTTTCGTTTAAAACAGCGACTTTGCAGTCTATTTTCACATGGTATTTATTGATGTACAGTGGTACCTCGGTTAACGATGGTCCCCAAACTCACCCTTTTATGTAAGTTTATTTTTTTAAATGCTTTTGTAAGTGTATTTTTGGGGGTCTAAAAGGACTAGTCTATTTTACATTATTCCTAATGGGGATAAATTTGTTTGGTAATGGCACTTGAACAGCATTCTGGAATGAAAAAATATTGTTAACCGAGGTACCACTGTATTCTCGTTTTCTTGGTCCCATTTAATAGAATGGAAGATATATTACAGAAATAGAGATGATTTTGATTGGTTTTATGATGACAAGTACAGTGTACCCCCGAGTTTCGGCCATAATTCATTCCAGAAGGCTGTTCAAGTGCCATTACCGAACGAATTTGTTCCCATAAGGAATAATGTAAAGTAGGTTAGTCCGTTTCAGACCCCCAAAAATACACTTACAAAAGCACTTACAATATTACACTTACATACTAATTGTTCGAGTTTTAAGGTGGTCCAAACACGGGGGTCCACTGTACCTTGAAATTGAGCTCAAAGTAGCGAAAATGTTCGATTTTTGCAGATGTTCAAGAGTAAACAAATCACGCCACATGTCCAATACATGTCAACTGGTGAGTCTAATATTCTTTCACAAGTGCGGTGATATTATTTATACCGTTTTTACAATGATGCAGTTGTATACATAACAGTAAATCTTCTATTTTTTGTAAGAATAAAAATTCAAAATGGAAAGCAAAAGTAATGTAAGAGGGGCCTGGAGATGTTACTAATAAACAGAGAAGATGTTATTTTAGTTCCAGGAATGTCTCCCTTGTTTATTCTGGACCCCATTTTGAAATTGGCATCATTTGAAATTTGTGTGAAATTGGCTAAATTGTCAATTTCTGACCACTTTATTGGGTAGTTGAAATTGGTAAATGGGCAGTTTCTTGTATACTGTACTCAATCGATAGAAGAAATAGAGTTCTAGCGAAATACAGTGGACCCCCGGTGTTCGTCCTGCTCCAAACTCGCCCTTTTATATAAGTGTATTTTTTTAAATGCTTTTGTAAGTGTATTTTTGGGGGTCTAAAAGGACTAGTCTACTTTACATTATTCCTTATGGGGATAAATTTGTTTGGTAATGGCACTTGAACAGCATTCTGAAACGAAAAAGTCACTAAAACCTGGGGTCCACTGTAGCTATGATTTTAGTAGACTGGAACATTGGAATTGGCCAAAAATAGGGCTCAAAGTGGGCGAAATCGCCGATGCATAAATATCGTCAAGACCAATAACTTCGCGAGAAAATAATTCCGTAAGTTTTCCATCAAATTTCATACTTTTGGTGTTGTTATGATCGGAAAAAGATTATCTATCATTTCATAAGAAAAAAATAATTTTTTTTCCAAAAAATTTTCGACCCTGAAAGGGTTAAGCACAGCACCCTCAAATATGCTGTGAGCAGTAAATTTTGGCGTAGACATGAGAGAATGCGTCTGTATAAAAAAATCTTGCAGCATGCAGTGCTTGAAGGGGAAAACAAGCCTTTGACCTTGCGTTTTGTTTAAAATAACAACTTTGAGGTGTTTTCTAAAGTGTTTTTAATGGTTTTATTCACTGTTCTGGGTATGACTTGATAGAATGAAAGGCATACTAGTGAAAATGAGATGATTTTTGGTCAGCTAAGGACCAGAAATAGCTAGAAGTGGATTGAAATAGGCCTCAAAGTAGCATAAATATTTGATTTTTTGGCAATTTTCCTGGTTATGTTTTATTAATCCAAGAAATATGGTAAGTCTTTTATTATGTGTTGATGGCTTCAAATTGGAGGGAAAGTGTAATATAGGAGAGCCTTGAAAAGTGATTAATGAACTGAGACTAGAATGCCTAGTGTTTATTTTGGACTACAGTAGAACCCTCACATCCACTGATTCGGTATCTGCAGTTTCTGTTATCCTCGGTTTACTGTGGCCCAAAAATGCCTCTTAATTTTGCATAATAATGGCCCCAAAGCACAAAAGTAGAGAAGCTGGAAGTTCTTCAAAGCTTAAGAGAAGTCGTGAAGTGCTTCCCATCAGTAAAAAAGTGATAATTCTCCACTTACTGTGCTGATAAAAGTAATAATTCTCCACTTATTTTGCTGATAAAAGCAAAGGCATACTAGAGAAATAACTAGGAATTTATTCAAAATGAGCACTAGGATTGGCTTAAAATAGTGCTCTAATTGGGCAAAATCAGCGTTGCATAAATTGCACCCAGACCACCAACTTTTTGCCTGCGTAATTCTACAAGTTTTCTATCAAATTTTACATTTTTAGAATCGTTACCATCAGAAAAAGATTTCCTAACATTTTAGAAGAATGTTTTTTAAATCACAAGAGCATCAGCAATTAAGAAGAGATCATTTATGTGCTGAGTGAAAAACTGGTTAAGTGTGACTAATGCCCAAGGGCAAAATGAAAGACGGAAACTAGAATAAGATGATATATATAGCAGGAGTGGATGCCAAGAGTGCCATTAACTAAAGTGGCAAACTGTTTCAATTCATACTATGTATACAACTGTTGCATCATTAATCAGTAAACTGCCAGGTGCATCAAATAATTTCAACACAAGACTCCAATGACCTTAAAACTTGCTATAGTACTGTAATTGTCCAATATGTCATTTGTAACCTTTTTCATTGTACTTGGGATTGTAATGAATTGCTCAAACTGTACTGCTACACAATGACTTTAATTACATGCTGGGTCTACATTTAAGTGGTATGCAAGCTATATGATTAGGTTACCCAAAATGCATTATATAATATAAGTGGCTTTCTTCTGTGCCTTCAACTGTATCAAATTATATTTGTATCAAAAATCATAATTGTAATCAATATGAGTGTAAAACTGACTACTGTACTCTAACTTCTTTGTATGGCTCAAAAGATATAATTTGTTTAAGAAATAAAAGCATTACCCTGGACAATTTCCAACTACTGTATTAGGTGTATCTTGTGAATTTGTGCAAAGAACTAAGTTAAACCCAACCAAAAACACTGAACCTGATAACATTCCTGCCAAATTCCTAAAAGATGGTGCCTCAGAACTGCCAGTCTCCATAGCTCTTATAATAAATTTATCCACCACCAATTACTTGCCCGAAATGAATTGCATATTAGTGGCTTTCTCTTGTTTGTACCTACCAATGTTTTATTACATGTACATAAGATACATTATTTGTACCACATAAAGAAACAAAAATTGTATTGTACTGTACCATGCACGATGAGCTCAATATGCTAGAGTAACTCCCATTTAAGAAAAGAAGATAGGTCTCATGTCATCAATTATATGTCTATTAGTATACTCAGCATGATGTCCAAAATGATAAGAGAAATCAGTATAATATTATGTATTTAACCCATTGTCATTCTCATAACTTGAATGGCATCCACTTTTAGCTAATTTTGATAATTTCCAAAGCCCTATCAAGAAGAAAAAAAAATTTATGGTGCCTCTAGCCAATAGAAGTCTTTGTCTTCCTCAAGGACCCAATCAAGCGGCTCATAACTCCTTCATAGAGGAGAGAGAGGAGGCAAGATGTGAAACAGTGTAGTGCTAAACTTAAGAACATAAGAATGGAGGAACACTGCCGAAGGTCTACTGGCCCATACTAAGAAAGTCCTTCTCAAAACCAACCATTCCCACCCACATAGTTGCTCCAACCTATTCCCAAAGCCACCCTAGAAGTTAGCTTCAATTCCTCAGCTCCTAATCCATACATGCAGAACTACCACGCCTTACACCATGGATATAAATGCATTAAAATTTCACATGACAAAGCTAAATAGATATATCTTAGTATTGATATACGTATGTGATTGTAAAGGCATACATTACAATCTGATAATGAATGCATAAATAATATTTTTCCAGATGACCATTCTGAGCTTTTATAAGCAAGGAGGGAGTGCCACATAGTCCAAAGAACACCCAGCAAAAAAAAAAAAAGGAAAGGAATTTAAATATCCATTTTTTTTTATCTTTAAGGATTTTTAAATAACTGCCATTTAAATTTTAGAGTTTTAAATTTTACACATCTTTTTTAAAGCTTTGTAATACAGTGGACCCCTCAGTTTCATGATTAATCCATTCCAGAGAGTCCGCTGAAAGGCGAAATTCACAATTGGCGAATCCATTTTCCTCATAAGAAATAATGGAAATCCAATTAATCCGTTTCAGACACCCAAAAGTATTAACAAAAAATTATTTTTTTTAGAGATTAAATATAGATTTACATACAGAAAACAATGACAAATAAATATAAAGCACTAATAAAATGGATAAATGAACATTTAACATCACGTTTACCTTTATTGAAGACTTGTTGGTGTATGGAACACGGGTAGGAGGGAAGAGGGAGAAGAGAGGGAGGCGAGTTTATTATGCTTCAATATGACGCTAATATCATCTCTACGGCTTATTTATCAATCACAATTTATCTAATATGGCATATTAAACAATATTAATAACATAGAAATGTGATATATACTCTAGAATGTCATAACGAATGTAAGGAGTAAATGGTGCTGGTGTTATTGTTGGGTTTATAAGGGCCACTGAGAGAAGCCGTACATATTAGTGGTAGTGGAGGCAGCATCAGAAGCTACCACCACCATTCACACTGAAACAATATACGTCATTTCTAAATAAGAAATATTTACACTTTAATTTATAAATAAGAAATATTTACACTTTATTTATAAATAAGAAATATTTACACTTTATAAATAAGAAATATTTACACTTACCTTGGAGATGTTAGTTTAATTAGTTAGTTTGATGGAGGAGATGCTGGCAGAGGTTTAGGGTGGTGGAAGATAGCAGGGTGGTGTATGTTCAGTGGCTCTATATTCCTCCAACAACATTGGAGAGTTACTTTCGTGTCTTTTTTCTATCACTTAATCGCTTAACTTACCTGCTACACTGTTAATGCTACACTTTATTGCTGGCTGGCACTATAGCCTTTATCGACTCCTGCTGCTTTAGTATCGTACATATCGTAGAATCACTGAATCACTGAAGAAGGCACATTCTCCCCTCTCTCTTCCTCCTCCACTTTGGTAAGTTTTTTTTCTTGAATTCTATCGTGTTTCTCACCTTCTTTACCAAAAGGCTGGCACTAGTAGCTTTCTTTGGGCCCATGGTGACTTATATAGAAGTTGCAAGCACAAAAAAACAATGGATTATTATGAAATGTAACGCATGAACCCGTGGGATGATGGTCACTCGCCCACAAACAATGCCTGCCACACTGACTCTCTGAATGTTGTGTGGGAGCCTTTGTGTACGCCCGGCCGCATGGACGAGTTCTGTACCACCGAAGAATCACGAAAAAAATCATGAACCTTGAGTCTATTTTTCGTCGAAAAAAGGCGCTGAAAGGCGAATTTCACGAAACATGATGCCGCTGAAACTCGGGGGTCCACTGTACTGTTGTTTTGTGCCCCCTTCAATTTCCTTCAGATTCACTATCATATTTTTTCCAAGTTCACTTCTATGAGGGGCCAAATGATGGTACAGCATATGCAACTGTCTATGTGCTTGACACTGCCGTGTGGAACTTTTAGCTGTTGTACCAATGTGAGTGCTCATCCCTCTACCAGGATACACAGCAATCCACAACTGCAGACCATATCAAGTTGGGGTGGTATTGCCATCTATTACTCTAATGAACTATCATGTTGTAACACCACTTGCTATAGTGATGAATGTGGAGAATATATTTTGCAAATTTTACTGTAGAAAACCTTAAGACTCCTATAACAATCGGTGCCATTTATCAGATGCCTCATACAAACATCCCAAATTTTAGCAATAAATTAAAGACACTAATAACAAACAACCAAATGAACAAGCACCACCTTCTCCTAGCCGGAGACTTCAACATTAACCTTGGCCTAACATGACCAGCCAGTAACTGATTTTATCAACGATATGAACAACACACTTAAATCAGGGATAATCACAGACAACAGTACAAACGAATCAAATCGAATCAGTACTCTCAGGTAAGACCCATAAGGGTGAAATGGAGAATTTGATAGAGGAAGAATAGTAGGTGAGAGGAGTTGTAATGAGGTGAAGGGCTAAACCAGGGCTAAACCCAGCCACACAACATTGGTTGGCATGATAGATGGAGTGTTTTCTGAGTCGTGGTGATCTGCAAGGTTGTGTTTGCGCAATGGAGGTACTGGTCTTTGTTCGGGAGGCAAGGACATTTCACGTGGGTGGCAGCCAAACGCCAAGGCTGGTTTGCTGTAGTACTGCTTCTCACAATGCAATCGATTGAGAGGGGAAGACATGGAATTTTGCTGGGTAAAAAGGACGTCATTTTAAGGTCCACCCCTGCAGAAGGCAGGGCAGAAATTAAGAGTTAGATGAAAGGCATAGTTTTAGGTGTAGAGAGGAGGAGGAGCAGGATTGTTAATAGATTAGAAAAGGTTTAGATTGTTGTCTGGCTGTCTGATGACATCGTCGAGAAAGGTTGTCCAGGTACCTTGGTGGGTTTCAAGTCGGTCAATTTGTCTGTCACCGAGTTCTTTCCAGAACACGTTCAGTGCCGGGGTGCCAGTCCTGTTGTGGAGGGACTCGCTAGTGGCATAGTCGTCCCACTTCGTTCCCAGCACCCATTGCAGTGCACGGTTCTGGATTCGCTGCAGTTTCAAGATGTTTGTTTTGGCAGCAAGAGAGAGAGCAAGAGGTGTATAAGTTATAAGTGGTCGTATAAGAGCCTTGTACAGATGTAGTTTAGTGTTAGGGTGTGAGTCTCTGAGCTTGAACAGTCTACCAAGGGCAGTACTGGCCATAACTCTTTTAGTGTTTATGTGGGTATGTATTCTCAATCTGGAGTCCAAAGTAACTCCTAGGACTGTAGTGTTGCGTGTACGTGGAATGGGTGTTCGTATAGTGGTGGTTCTGAGGTAGACAAACCATTACCCCACCTTCCTCTTAACAAACATTAGTAAACAAATAACAAAAAAGGCACAATACCGTGACTGGAACAATACACACACAACCCGCACATATAAAAAGAGAGGAGCTTACGACAACGTTTCGGCCCGACTTGGACCATTTACAAAGTGTGTGTTAGTGTGACTTTGTAAATGGTCCAAGTCGGGCCGAAACGTCGTCATAAGCTCATCTCTTTTTATATGTGCGGGTTGTGTGTGTATTAGTAAACAACCACTGGAATACAACAAGGTCTCTTTTTAGACTCCATGACGTACGGTTGACTGGCCTACAGAATTCTCCAAAGACAATGGTATTGATGACTGGATAGACATATTTCTTAACAAATTATGTATACGTATACCATAACAACAATTGTTCCTTAAAAACAAAACAGATTACGAATAAACGGCTAGGTTGCCCATGGCTAACTAACAGCATACTAAGATCCACTGATAAGAAACATTAATATGAAAAGCAATATAGACAGGGCTTAATAAACAAAGATATTATTAAACACTACACATCAGTCCTCACCAAACTAATAAGAAAGGCTAATTATTATTATTATTATAATCAAATAGAAGCGCTAAACCACAGGGGTTATACAGCGCTGCAGGTTATTGTAGGATGCAGGGAGAGTGGGTTGTAAGAGGGAGATGGATGATTAGTAGGGTATGGAGTGCAGCATGACGGTGGATAGTGCAGGGATAGAAGGTAGCAAGAGATCGAGGTAGAAGGGACTGAGGGAGGTGCTTGAGGTGTAATCTTCAGAGTTTGTGTAGTAAGTCAGTTTCTGTCAAAAAGTCAACAAGAGAGTCAGGATTAAAGGAGGGTCCATCTGCAAGAAGGGAAGGTAAAGAAAGGGCCGCAGAGCGAAGACGTCGTTGGAGGTAAATTCTGCGTGCTCGTTGATAGAGTGGGCAGTCCAGCAGAATATGTCGAACAGACACTGGAACCTGACAATGCTCACAGAGAGGGGCAGGGAGCCTTCCATGAGATACCCGTGAGTAAGACGAGTGTGGCCGATGCGAAGACGGGAGAGTGTAGTCTCCCAACCTCGACATTGGTGACAAGAAGAAGGCCAGAAACCTATAATCGGTTTAATAGAATGAAGTTTGTTATTCAGCAGGTCAGACCAGCGTTGTTGCCAACGGGTGCGAAGGTGGGTAGCAATGACCGCAAAATAGTCCGTGAAAGGAACACCTCTATATGAAACTGGAAGGTCATGTACTGCTGACCGCGCAGCAGTGTCTGCCTGTTCATT